>OX438774.1:15414012-15691390 GCA_949316455.1 Acleris holmiana | reverse complement strand
CTAAGGCCCGTATCGATAAATTCGACTCAAAACGTGACCTGAGAACTCATCAATTGAGACCGTCTCGAGGCGTAATCCTGGAGCCAAGATGGTCGCTTATTTATAAACTCATTTTGAGAAGCTCTCCATTGAGATGATCTTATGTTAGAAGCGCATTTCAATCCCTGCACGGCTAGCACTATCATTTTTTGATCGACCAACGAAACGTTTTGAATCTGCATGGTTCCTAAAAATAAATTATTTTGCGTTTAAACTTGACAAAGGTAAGATACTTAAACCATAATAAATCCATATTTCTAAAGAAAATTGACATAGCAAGTGATTATTTTAAAAGTATTTCTTTTAACTAGTTTTCCGCTTAAAGATGATCACGTATGTACGTAAAATTTCTAAATATTTCAAAAACTCCCAGTGAAATTAAATTGAAAAAACGAAACGTGCGTAGCGGGAATTTCTTTAGTTATTGTTCTATTGACAGTAGTTTACTTACAGGTTATAACTATAAGTTTTTTTTAAGTGAATTGGGTCTTTAACATTGACTATGTACATGTATAATCATTGGTATTTAAGCATTATACAAGTTAAAAAGTGCAGCTACCGACGCCTTCTCCTCTCACCGCAGGCTGACTGTCGCCGCGCCGTTAGGATTAGGAGCCTCCTAACTGGAAGACGTCGCCGCGGCTCACAAACATACGAAAAGGGATTAAATATGTTCAAATTGACGCCATATGTGGACACCACTGAAAGGGGCGACACCCCGATCTGTCTCCCCGGCCCTGACGGGGGCCGAGAACACCAACAACAAAGGTGCAGCTTCTCGAATCCAACTCGGCACCAACCTACCTAGCTGATGATGACCTATTAAAAAAATCAAACGTATCCTGAAGGTCAACCCCTACAGCAAGCATATCGAGGGCTGGAGCCTGGAAGAATTCCTTCTGCTTGAGATGAAAAATGAAAGCCGCTACAAGGGAAGAAGCCAAATGCATAATTTGCACTGTTTCCCTTTTATCAGGATATTGAAGGAGGTAATATTCTTAAGCTGCCAATTTGCCTACAGCCTTAAGTTATTAGGAATCTATTATTAATCAGTCCTCAAACTGCCTCAGTGTATTGGTTAAATATGATCTAGGCTTTAATTTATGATCACCAAGACTTACTAGACAAATTCTTATTTGAATGTTGTTTATCAAAGATAGTTTTGACATAATTATTCAGACAGTTTATGTGCATTATTGTTGTTAAAATATGCATGTATTTTTTAAACTTTTAGTATTAAATATAAATGAAAAGATCAAACTAACATAATTTCTAAACAGTTAATAAAGTGTGTAAAACAGGTAGGATTTCATTACACTTATTATTTTTGTTATTTTCAGATCTATGGTCTGCCGTCCCCTGGAAAACTGGTGTTTAATGTGTTATTGATAACTTTATTAAATAATTATTATTTTCTCAATTAAAATTCAACTGCAGTTTACCTGAATGTTTTATTTTTGCATATTTTATAACTGGTTAGCACAAGTTGTATTTTCTCAGTAGTCCCTTATTTATTGGTTTTTGTTTGTTTATAGACTAGGTGGAGGGTTACCAAGTGACAAACGAGTCGCAGGAACTTGTGCTAACTGTTCAGCAAATAAAACCATATTTTTGTCATTATACCTACAATTAACAATAATAATCCATGCACTAATGGAAGAAATCTATGCTTTATTTTTCTCTATTATGTAATTATTATCTCTTTTCCTTGTACAATAAAATGTTTACATACATACACATATCCCATTAGGCCACTTGTCAGCGTGACACTGGACTTGTTCCTCTCAAGTTAAAAGTTAGGGCCTGAGGCCTGTTTCATAAAAGCTTGTAATTTGTAATACAAGTGCAAGTCTCTTTTTTTTACATACTGTGGGAAAGAGATTTCCGCTTATAATATAAGCTATTATTTTATATGCAAAAGGCCCCTTTTGAATTGTAGTTAAACTAATTGTTAAAAATCATAACTAATGGTAAAATCTCAAGGAAATGTCAAATTTTCGAAATTTAACCAATACTATTACCCTGGATCCTTGTTGATTTTGGGTTTAAAAAGTAAATATATATGTGAGAATCAAATAACATTGTTTTATTGCTCTGCCACATACAAAGCAGCCTTTCTGTATTCCATAATCACTTTGAGGCTGCTAGAAAAGATATATAGATAAGATATATAGATAAATTTCAAGCGTAATGGGACCCAAAATGTCTTTACCAATAAATAAAACTACTATTATCATGTAGCAAGTTTAATTTATAAATAAAACACAAAATTTACAGGTTTTAAAATCAACTCACTACCTTATTTTATTTGTATCTGATTTGCTGCATTCTATTGTTTCATAGCTGCAATAAGTACAAAATATTTTGTACTTAGTTTCTCAACACATCAGACTAGGTTGAGGCTAGTTCATTCAATTAATAATATCAAGATCATGTTAACCTAAACAAAATATTTTAACTTTCTACGAGCAATATTTCAAACATTATTTTAATATTCTCAAGTTTTAAGCTGAGTTTACCCTCTTTTCTACTCTTTGTAATTATCATGTAGAGCTTTGATAGTAGACCAATAATGTTTAATCACTTGACAATTCATTATTTGAACATAGGTATTGGACTTAAGGGTTGTAGGCTCTAGCGCCTTGAAAAAACTAGGTAATAAAAATGACATGTCTAATATTATTAATTATTCATACGAGTATTAATGTTTTGTACCATAGAACTAATCAACAACTTTACTTCCACGTAAGTACCTCTTTCATGTAGAACAAGACAAGACATGATGACACAATGTAAACAAATTTCTAACCTATAAATAAGTTTACAAAGACATGAGTATACTTCAAGTTTGTTTAGCAACTGGCAAGCGAATTGCCATAGTCTTCAACTGCGTAGGGCCGCTACTGAGATTCGTGAACACTGACTTCTCAAAATATCCAAATCCCTTTATTGCATCCTTGATTATTTCCGGCGAACCTCGCCATGTTATCCAAGTTTCCCATTATTGGACTGGCGACAACCTACAAAACGAATTAAAGTTAAACTTACTATCTAATCACAAATGATAGAAACAAGATTCTTCGGGTGGTTCACGATTATTTTTCACATACCTAGGTAGGTATCTATAGTGCTCCTTTTTGCTCCGCGTTTATGTCAGGACCCGAAATTGTTATTAAGTACTAGTTGATTGTGTGTACCATACGTTTTTAAAGAAATCACTCAGTTTTTATTACAATACCTTCGTAATTAAACGATGCCTACCTTGTCTTTGTCTGACATGTCATTGTCAATCAATTTGTTAACAAAACAAAAACACGAAACGCCCCCTCCTCTCTACTTTAGCAACCCGTTTCACGAAATGTTTAGTTACTATAAGGTCTTATAGTATAAAGTTTATATTAATCTATCGTTAACAAAGTATTAAATGAGCTTTATTGGTTTTCTATACTGCAGCAAATAAAAATATTAGACATATTGTGGATGCGATTTAAATCGATCGGGTTAAGATTGTTGAAATAGGATTGGATGCAAGTTGGATGGGTAGGTCTGGCTAGGTACCTACATACTGATATGATAAAATATTGGTAGGATTTTAGTATCAATATTTCTTACATAACAAGACATTCACTGGCTTAGTATTTGAGTGCACTGTACTATAAAATAAATGTAAATTGTACTTACGTGAAGTGAGCCCGTGGATGGGAGGTAAATATTTCGCGCCTCCGGATTGCGCATTATTGTTAAACACAAACATTATAGGGAACTATTGTGTCGCCGGCTTGGTCGGTCTGTTTCCGATATCTTTATACCTAATATAAATTATCTAGCATCTATAATAGTTTCACATTAACAGCACACAATTTTTGAAGGCAGTTTTATATGGCGGCAAAGTCAAAACTTCGATTTAAGTATAATAATTTTTAGTTATACGTTTTCGATGTAAAATTTTGCCTCTTAAATTTTATAAATGACACTTTATTATTCTTAAACCGATTAATCTGATAAAAAGAAACCATATGTTCGACTATTTTGCAGTGCGTCCGCCATGTTTTCGGGTGTTGAGATTATCTCAAGTCACCAAAAGACCATACTCAGGATCAGGATTAGATCCCCATACAACTAGCCGCCTCGTCTGATACAAGGATTACGTTTCACGACTTGAAATATGTTTATTAATTAAAGCTCAGTCTTGTGACGCATCTTGTGACGGGCATCAAACTCAAGTCGAGTTTATCGATACGGGCCTAAGAGGTTTGTTAAAAAAAGACTCTGAATGGTTATGGGATAAACAACACTCAACTGCTGTTGACGACCTCAAGAGGAAAATAGCGTCAGCTCCCGTTTTGGCGCTGTACTCTAATGAGCTACCAGTGGTGCTGTCGGTCGACGCGAGCCCCGTGGCGGTGGGTGCCGTGATTCTTCAGGGCGGGCGGCCAGTGGAGTTTGCCTCGCTCACTCTCACCGACACGCAAACACGGTACGCTCAGATAGAGAAAGAGATGTTGGCAATTGTTTTTGCAGTTGAACGATTTAAGCAGTACATTTATGGTCGTAATGACGTAACAGTGCAGACTGATCATAAGCCTCTAGAACCGTTGTTCAAAAAAGCACTATCGTCTGTACCAGCACGGCTCCAACGCATGATGATGCGGGTGCAGGGATTCGACGTCCGAGTCGAGTACACGCCCGGCAAGTTCATGTACATCGCCGACACGCTGTCCCGAGCGCCGCTGGCGGAGCGAATGCACGACCGCGTCAGCGACGAGGTCGAACTACAGACTTGTTTCTTAATAGATAATGTACAGGTTAGCGATAAAAAGTTGAACATAATTAAACGCCAAATTGCCATAGATGAAGACAGTGAAACTATCATTAAATATATCAACAATGGTTGGCCTAAGTATAGATGGCAGGTCAGTGAGCACATTCGAGTATTGTGGCCGTACCGCGAATCGTTACAATATATAGATGGTCTGATATTCAAGGATAACTGCGTATATATTCCAGCCAATCTGCGCGGACACATGTTAGATATAGTTCACGAAGGGCACTTGGGAATGGATCGGTGCAAGCGGCGCGCGCGAGAGGTAATGTTCTGGCCCGGCATGGCGAGCGCGGTGGAGCGGCGCGCGCGCGAGTGCGAGGCGTGCGCACTGCACGCGCCGGCGCCGCGCCGGGAGCCGCTGCTCCAGCACGCGACGCCCGATTTACCTTGGCGGAAACTTGCCTCCGATCTATTCGAGTACCGTAAAAAATATTTTATCGTATTGGTCGACTATTTTTCCAATTATGTAGAAGTAGGACAACTCAGAAATATAAATAGTACATCAGTAATACAATTTATGAAGGATCAGTTCTCGCGGCACGGGATTCCTGAGGAGTTAGTGACGGATAACGGCCCAGCATACAGCTCGTGCGAGTTCAGGAAGTTCATAACGGAGTGGCAGGTCGCGCACTTGACGTCGTCACCTCGCTATACCCAGGCCAATGGAAAGAGTGAACGCACGGTACAAACTATCAAGAATATGATTAAAAAATGTCAGGACTCCGGAGATGACTTTTATTTAAGTCTTCTTAACTACAGAGCAACTCCTAGGCACGGCATCGATTCACCGGCACAAATATTAATGGGAAGAAGGTTAAATACAAAATTGCCTATTAAACGTGATTTACTGTACGAACGGGTCGATAATAAACTCAATTACCGGAAACTATTAGAGCAAAAAGTAAATAATAAAATGTATTATGATCGATCTGCCAAAATATTATCACCTTTATTACCAGGTCAAAAGGTTATACTTGTTGACGAAGGCAACAAAAAACCTGTTACAGTAGTGAGTCGTGCACCAGAGCCCAGGTCGTTCGTAGTAGCGGACGGACAGGGTCGCAAGTACCGCCGCAACCGGCGCCACCTGGTGGCGCGCGACTCCACCTCCCCGCCGTTGCCCATCAAGTCTAAGACACAGTTCCAGCAACCTGATGATTCTGGTGCTGAGACAGTTCAATCATCAGGCACTAGTTGGGTTTAATGAGCCCAGAGTATCACCCCCTGTAACGCGTTCAAAGGCTAGACAGATAGCAGATAAATTAAATGAGTATTTTTAAGCTAAAAGTAATGGGCAGTAATAGTTCTATTAACTATACTTACATTCTCTCCCGGAAATTGAAAACAGTATGTGATATTGACACGCCAAAGTGTCACCAACGAGGAATGTGTAAAGTTTATAATTTATTAGTATTATGTTGCACTATTCATTACATTATATTGTTAAATGTAAAATAGGTAAAAAAAAAAACTATACGCGCCGTATAAAAGAAAGCTTGGCCTGTATATATTATTTAGACAATGTTTCTAAATTAACTGTAAAACCAAAAGTTAATAGTAAAAAATAAATACTTGGTTATAAGAACAACATTACTAAAAGATGTTACAATTTTAAATGGTGGTGGTTATTTTTTTTTTTTTTTTGAGAAGGGATAAGATGTAGTATATTTACAATTCGGTGGGTACACTCCCCCGTCTACCCACTTATGTTTTTATGTAATAAACAGTGTTGTACTAACTGACGTGTGTTTCACTACAATTAGATTTTAAAATATTGCAAAAAAAAAAAAAAAAAATGTTTAGAACAAAGTAATTAAATGTTGTGTCTTCAATCATTCTAAAAGGGTCTTCAGAGTTAACTCATAGTTAGTGTCAAATACGTCAAGTCAGCGTGACATACACACACACAAGTAAAGATAACACTTGACAGGTGCACGATCGCTTGACTTGGCGGGAAGTATCTTGCTTACTGTGTAAGAGGTCACCGGTTCGATTCCCAGGTGGGTCTCTTTTATTTATTAGTTTTTTTTTATAAATTGATATTTTAATTACCCAGTATTTAACAATAACGTGCGTATCATAATTACATTTTAGGATAGTTACATTTTTATCGTCGGTTGAGTGCAAACAAGCCTTCGTTCCCCATGACACTATTGACCTATAATTATTTCTAATCCATTTTAACAGAGTCCGCCGAGCTCCGCGCTCGCGGGGCTCCTGTTTCTGAGTGTTTTGGCCCTTCGGGCCGGCTGAACAACTAACATAACCTAAAACTACCAAATATTTATGATACTAGTTACGTTCAGTAGTGCGGTGTAGTAGTGCCACGGGGCAGTCACTCAAACAAGCACCCTAACATAACAAAACAAAGTGAAAATTTCTTTATTTCATAAATGGATTTAGCAGATTGCTCTAATTTTTAATATTCTCATTCATCATAACTAATTACTTAATGGTTTATAAAATGAAAAAAATTCGTTGCGTTGTTTAAAATAATTTTATTTAAAATTTAGAGTAAATGGCCGCACAAACATCAACAGTCATTTTATTTATTAGGCACCTTATGATTTATTACAATGAAAAACCTAGCATTACTTAAAACTATAAAAAAACATATCAACGGTATCAAACAATGAGTATAAAAACAAATATCGTGCGTATTTACAACGGATTTCACAAAACTGTTTAGAAATCCTTCAAGCGGCATGGTCTGCAGATCATAAGTTATCACAAAGAACGAAATCACCTTCTGTTGAGTAACAACTTTTCAAGTATTTAATTCTAGGTGTACAAATAAACATACGGGCACTTTTAACACAGGATTAGCCAAGCAAAGAACGATACTGTGGGTGACCGAGGCAGAAAAAACAAGAGCTTTGAATAGTCAATTATGTACGTGTCTCGAACAATTTTTTTTCTAAAAGAGCACGAAATTTGGTCAGAACATCTTCGTCCGTGTGGAGCTCGTTTAAACTGTTCCCGAGGGATCAGTGTAGCCTTTATTCATCCTGAAAGTCCGTTCTAACTATTGGTGACACAACGTTTGAAATCGGCACAGTAGTTTTTGAGTTTATGCATTACAAACATACACACATACAAAAATACAAACCTCTCCTCTTTATAATAATATGTTTATCCTGAAAGTCCCTTCTAACTATTGGTGAAAGATTTTTTTTAAATTGGCACAGTAGTTTTTGAATTTATTCATTACAAACGTACACGCACATTGGATAGCTACATTATTAATAAGTTAACCAAAGAACCTTTTATGATAGCTAAGTACCTAATGTGAATGTTTGAACCATCAAGAAGCCTAAGCTATTCAACCTAAACAACCAAATTAAATTTATTTAAACTAATGTGAATGATTTTCAAAATGACCACCTTCATGCTCTAAACAAAGGTGTAATCGTGTGCGTATCTGACGATTTAAATTAACTTCAGTAGCACGCATGTCATCAGCTACTTCCCGAATCCTTATGAGTAAATCTTCTCGTGTTGAAATTGGTTTTGAATATACACGCTCTTTAAGAGTTCCCCAGACGTAAAAGTCCAGAGGCGTTAGATCGGGAGACCGAGGACACCAAGCAAGGGTTGGACTACCGCGTCCAATCCACCGGCCGGCGAAATTTGTATTTAAATATTCGCGTACACGAAGAGCAAAATGTGCAGGTGCCCCATCATGCTGTATCCAATGTGTACGTAGCGTTTGTAATGGTAATTCTTCAAAGTAATCCATAGAATGGAGAGATTGTAAAAATTCCAAGTAATTTTCACCGTTCAGTCTGCTTGGAATTTCTACGGGACCTATCAGTTGGTTATTTAAAATTCCTGCCCACATATTGACCGAGAACTCATGCTGAAAAGAAGACTCTCTGGCTAGTTTAGGGTTGTGCTCTGACCAATGATGGAAGTTTTTTGTATTCATAATACCTGCTCTTGTAAATTGTGCCTCGTCCATCCACAATATTTTCCCGATGAGTTGTGGATCTTCTGTCAAAAGTGCGTTCATTCGTTGGCAGAATGCAATTCATGAAAAGTTATCGTGCGGCAAAAGGCCTTGCACTTTGCGATAATGATATGGATGTAGACCATACCGCTTCCAAACTCTCCAAACCTTATCGTGATTTACATTGTAAATTTGCCCCACACGTCTTGTTGACAAGGTGGGATCTTCAATTATTGCGTTCATGATCCCGTCTTCGTCCTGTACTGTCAAAGTAATATCCCTTTCGTGAGGAGTCTTTTTTAAACCCTGTTCTCTAAATCGTCGGTGTAACTGTAACAATAATAATTACGGTTTGTTTAACATAAAATAATCTTAACATAGTATAAATTAAAGTCGCTTCCGGTGTCTGTCTGTCTGTCCCTATGTATGCAAACTACGCAACAGATTTTGATGCGGTTTTTTTTAATAGATACTTAGAGTGATTCAAGAGGAAGGTAAAAAAATAATAAAGGAAGGTAATATTCCCTCGGGAACCGCGTAAACGAGCTCCACGCGGACGAAGTCGCGGGCAACAGCTAGTTACTAATAAATGAAGGAATAAAGTACACATTATAAATACTTACATTTATGAACGTATGAGGGTTAGGCGTCCGTCGGTCGGGATAACGCCGCCTATATTCTCGTGCCGCTTCAGAAGCATTGCCGTCACATAAGCCGTAAATAAAGTGCATTTCAGCTTCTTCCTCAGGACGATAATTAAAACGAGGCATTTTTTATTTATATGATTTACATTTCCTTGACATTGTCAGTTTACATTGACACGTAGGTATTCAATATCATAGACATAATCATTAGTGTGTTTATGATTATTCGTAAATAGGTTTTACTAGCCCTCCTAAGACTTCGCGAATTAACGTAAAGCAAGATAGAAGATAGGGCGTCGTTATAGGCGGTTTAACCCTCTTTGATGAAAAGAGACAGCTTTCAAAATACAGCAGTTACTGAGGACTAGGAAAACCAACTTGAATTTCATTCAATTTAATGTCATGTGAATACTCGTATACGTAACATAAGATACCTATTTTCTTTAACCTTCGTGTTGTACCTATAAACCTAACAATTGAAAACTCTTTACTCATAATAGGTAATTAAAAGAAAATTGTTAGGTATCAATTAAGAGCCTTTTACATTAGTTTAACGTGATTAACTGATTAATTTTAATAATTGAATATCTTTATAACCGTACGAGTTATCATATGTCTGTCTTCGGGAAATTAGCTTAATTTGACTTGAAGAACGTGCCCTTAAAGTTATCGTAAATCAAAAAAAAACACGGTGTATATGTATTTGTTATGTGGCTCTAAATTTAAAGTTTGTTCATAAGTAAAACATATATTACGTAATAATATAATAACAACGCAACGTCGCTATTGATAAAACTTTAACTGATGCTAAAGATAAAGTTGCCGTCTGCAAAAAATTGCCTGTTTTTCATTAGTTACCAGTTACCATCTTTGTCAGTAATTTGTTCCACCCTTCTTTAGTTAATTCGGCGTTTATTTAATTTAAGCCATGGGTCCCGACAAACATTTTGTTAAGTAAAGTGATGAAGCTTACGTAATTGAAGAGCTTTTAAAGCTCAGACGAGTTAATTAAGTTATTTTAAGTTAGTAATGAAGTTCATCTGGACAGTAAGTCTCTGAGAAACTTCAATACAGTAAATTGGTTAAACTACTTAAGTAAAGTTATAATCAACAAATAAGACATCCGACGTGATTACTGATACGGAAAAATATGAAAAAAATGGTAAGGAGCGTCACAGAATAGATAATAGTACAAGTACAGAAGGCACACTCCTTTGATCTTTACAAAAGCCGCTTTTTTCTTAGCCAAAACATTATGATTTATGGCCCCCTGACATCATCGACTCCAGCGCAAGCCAAACGGAACGTTAAGGCTGTGAACGACGGTGAAAATGAATTGGTTCACTCGCCGCGTCGCCGATAGTGAGGGCTGTCAATGATTAAAAATAAAATAATATTATCATTGCCTTAATACAATTTTTAGATGTCTTTTTATTCTTTTCAACATTTTATTCAATGCCACACACAAAAAAATAAATGCGGCACGTTCACTTGCGATGTATTACGATTTACGTAAGCGTGTGCGCGTGAAATAGCGTGCGCGTGCGATCCGATGCGCAGGGTGGCAGCCACTGAATAGTACCCGGGATCCGGGTAACCAGCATGTACTTGTAGCGATGAACGTAAATCACGGAGTGGGCCGCGCCTGGTTGCGTTTGAAATAAATATCAGATCGATATTTTTTATCGACTAAAATTTCCGGGCCTCTTTTCCACTTACGCCTGTTTTACAATCGTCAAGTAAAGAATATCTGTTAAATAAATTTAGCCCTTTCCTTTTTTATCATTTGAAAATACACAAAGAGAAGGCTATTATTATTTGACAGATGAATTTACTTGTCAATTGTGAAACAGGCCCTGACTGACTGTTACTAGAGAATCGTTTGAGTTACATGCTTCATTTGATAATATGTCAGTATTTTTTTCTTTTCTTTATCGGTACTTACTTGGCAAAAAACCTTTAAATTACATACTACTACTTCTATTTACACCATGCATATTAGGGCCCTCCCTCACCTCGCTTCGAGTTTATATAAGTTTTCTGTAACACCCATACATAAACCAGAGTTTATTACTTATACATAAAGACCTTCCGTGAAAAAACATCTAACTGATGGTGAAAACGGCATCAAAATCCATTGCGCGGTTTAGGAGGAGTATAGACAGACCAAAATACAAAAAGTCAGAAAAACAGAAGACGCGGAAAGTGACTTTATTACACTACGTAAAATATTATTGTCATATAATCACGCGATAGTTGCACTATTAACGTGACCGCAAGGGCTATATGATAATTAAATGGTCACAGAATTTGTGGAATAGCTCTCTGACCGCTAAATGTTAATTACTCTTAAAATGCTTACTAAAATAAAAACCGGCCAAGTGCGAGTCGGACTCGCGCACGAAGAGTTAGAGCCCCCTTAAATATTTGTTTTATTTTTATTTAATTATTTACTTTTCAAGTAAATATTATATAACTAAATATTCTTTGAATATTTTAAGCATCTACCTGTTGCCGTTATCAATATCAAGCAAAAAAAGCAAAAAATCACGTTTGTTGTATGGGAGCCCCCTTAAATATTTGTTTTATTTTGTTTTTAGTATTTATTGTTATAGCGGCAAAAGAAATACATCATCTGTGAAAATTTCAACTGTCTAACTATCACGGTTCTTCAGATACAGCCTGGTGATAGACGGACGGACGGACAGCGGAGTCTTAATAATAGGGGCCGTTTTACCCTTTGAGTATGGAACCCCAAAAAGTAAAAACCTCGCTTTCCGCACCGACCAGCTGTGGACACAAACCTTCGACCCTCTGGAGACCGGCCCCACGTTCACCTCAAGGACAGGAGCTAATTACAACGATTCTAATTGATCTATCTTTGTGTTGACTCGAGGAAAACATATCTCGTGTAACATGTAATCCCAGTAGGAATTGGAAAGTTACTACGCAGTATTTAATGACCAATGTGCACACAATATTTATTTTGTCATCATAAATAGAGAACCTCCATGAACATCAGAATAGAGTTTGAGCAATACACTAAGTTTTGACCCGTAAGATTTTATATGGAATCAAAATTTGTTATAATTTTAAAACTTCTTTTAATGCTTAGTTTTTTTTTCTCGGCTTTCTCATTTTATTTACGTAATATTTTAATTTAACGATATTGGCACGACATAGTAATTTACGAAATAAATGCAAATGAATAAGGTCCTTATATTTTAAACATGGAACAACAGCTGTGACGTCATGCCTGTCGTCAATTTCTTATTGAGTGTTTTGGCAGGGGGTCTAAACTATGGCTTTTTAAAGCTTCATATCTTATGAAAAAATTACATGACAATTATTTCGCGTATACAGTTATTCCTCTCTTTCATAGCACTTTTCAGAGAGAGTAAGAAAAAAATGCATGTTCCCTATTGTCTCAAATTCAATGGCCAAAGCAGATTCAATCGTATCCTGTTACTTATAACGTTGAATTTGTTACAGAAGTTTTATCTGAGATACTGCCATTTGTGTTAGCAGCATTACTGTCAAAAAAATAATACCTATGAAAACCTTGACAATACGGTAACAGGGGGTTATTATGAGATAATTAACAGCGTAAACAGAACTGTGGTGCTAGACAAGTTGCATTCGACAATCGTTAGCGATTATGTTTCGATTCATAAATGTATGGAATTGACGTAAGCCACCGAGGTAGTAACATGACACTTAAGTCAATTCCATATATTTTTTAATTGAAACATAATCGCTAGCGAGTGTCGAATACACCTTGTCTAGCCCCACTGCATAGTCATGTCATAATAACCCCTGGTCAAAAACTGTATGGTATAGTACCAATTTCACCATACGGTGTTAACCACTTAATAGACGATAAGAGCGTTAACAGTTAACATTGATTAAATTTAACATCGTGTCGTGAGATTAGTACTGAACTCAGTAGAAATGAGGCTCTGGCCCTACGTTTTTCACTTCGTTATATTGAAGAAGTGAATTGTATGTAAGATGCTTTGATAAAAGTAAAGTCTCAGAAGACAATCTTACGCAAATTGAACAAGTTCCAAACCATCTAGGCTTTTAGGTACGGTGGATACTAGACAACGATACATTTACTTATTTAAAGTACTAATTATCACACAAAACAGGCTAATTACACAAATATGTGTCTAAATAAGTTTAATCGTTAAAGAACTCCACCTCAAAAGCATACATTTCTTGCAGCGATCCACCGATCCGCACTTCACCTCAATCGAGTAATTTATTTTCGCGAGTCGTAATTTTATCGTTCGCTAATGGCTTTAGTCTCATTTCACTTCAATCGTTTATTTTATTGTATCATTATTAGCAAGATATTTTTAGTAGAATATAATTCGTTCGCTTATTTCGTTATAGAATTTCGTCGCGGTCATTTAATGTCATAGTTGGCCAATATTTTTAGGAGCACTTTATCTCGATCATCTCATCGTTTTATTTAGTAAAAGTAAAATATAATATTTAGTAAAAATAGCTAAATGTATATTTTCTCGCAATTTTTACTTAATTATCTGAAGACTACCCCGAGAAGAAGAATTTGATAGCAGTAAAGAAATGAATGATACTCGTAGCTTCAAAACGCTTTAAAAAAGAACCTTACTGAGGTTTATTGCAAATAACAATTAACCCTTAATTTGGCAAAATTTAAAAAAGTCGTGAATTCAAACCGTGTTTGATTTAAAATCAGTATAAAATTATCAATGAAAAAAATACAAAAAGTGAACATCATGTTATGTCAAGTATATTGGACACTATCAAATTAATGGTTAACGAAATACGACTATGGCAAAAGACTACTCGGAAAATAAGATGCGACAAATAATATATGCTAATCTCTGAGTCTTGGATTGCCGTTTACGTATATGGTAGCATATATGAGTATATCTAATTATTTATGTATGTATGTATTTTTACCCCGTGTGGTTGCCGGGTTAGAATAGTGCCACTCCATGTCTTCCCGTGGATGTCGTGAGAGGCGACTAAGGGAGTAAGGGCTTGTAGTACTGTTAGGCGATGGGCTTGCAACCTGTCACTAAGCCCCGATTCGACCAAACTTTTTACACGGGGGTAAAGCTTACTCTGAGATTAGTAATGTCAAAATGCCATAGAAAACTGTCATTTTTTGACATTACTAATCTTAGAGTAAGCGTTTACCCCGGTATAAAAGTTTGGTCGAATCGGGCCTAAGTAATACACTGGTAAATATTTTAGCCTGATTGTGCAAACTGTGGTTACATAATTGTCAACAAGTTTAGAGTTGTTGGTATTCTGTAGCTCTGCCTACCCCACTCTGGGAATGAAGGCATGACGTTATGCATGTATGTATGTATTTTTATATTGATGTATTTAATTGTAACACCCCCTTCCGTGAGGCGAAGTTTGACCACTGAGTGTGTTGGATGAGCATGTGCTATATGTATTTTCTGCGTTTTTCTCTGCCTAGTATTTAGTAATAATTTTTATTTTAAATATCTTTTATTTGCGCACGTGTTTTTGTGTACGTGCGTGTAATTTTGAAGTTTGTACTAAACTTAAAATTAGCTACTTAGGCACCTATATGTGAAATGCTTTAATTGGTTTTGTGTTTCCTATTCATGTTTCATATGTTTTACTTGTAACTCTTGGATTTCCTACATATAAATAAATTAGAAAGTTCACTTTTTCTTCTTATTTGCTTCTCGATGTACTATTTGTTTTTTTTTGTATTGTTTTGTTAATTTTTGTATCCTCTTGCACTGTCCTTGCTTATTTTACTTCAGGGTTAACTGGAAGAGCTCTCATATGGGATAAGTTCGCATATGAACATTATCTATATTGATGCAAATGTCTTGTAATTGTTTATGTGTAATTAAGAGTTTACATACATACATACTTAAAAACTAATTAAATGCCAATGCACACGCCTACTGGGCGTTTTCCAAAAAAAGTGTACATCGTTAAAGACAAAATTAAGAAAATTTAACTTTTTCCATTTCGTCACGAAAATTAACGTATCTAAATGTATGGTTCGTTTTCGTGACGAAATGGAAAAAGTTAAATTTTCTTAACTTTGTCCTTAACGATGTACACTTTTTATGGGAAACGCCCTACTACATAAAAATTACATAGTGGATTACAATTTGCAATTTAGTATCAGACGTTACCTTATAAAGAAAGGCACTAAGCTCCGTAGGTTAGACAAGGCATCATGTTTTAGGTCATGTATTGATCAAATACGTCTAAAAATAAACTGATAGATGTACCCGAGCTATAACATCGCGTAATTTGGTTTAACGTACTCCACAAACAGTCGTAAAATCGGTACTTAATGAAAGTGAACACGGTCTACTTCGTCACGCAACCAAGATGGAAATAAGAATTAGGAATATAAACATGTTAGTCTCAAAATAAATGAAGTGTTTTAGAGGGATTAATATGTAAGTAGAGAAACAGACTTATAAGGATAGGTTTTAATAATAGGTGGGTGTTCGAAGATACATTTCTAATATTGATGGCCGTTACTTTTCCAACTGTTTTCTTCGGTTTTATTTAAATAAATAGGCATTTAATGTACATACAATTTTGCCCTGTGCGTCGCGAACGTTAATTTAGGACACATAAAAAAAAATTGCTTGACGTCGCCAAAGTCATTAGAGATTCAAAGTTATTTTTAACTTACAACAAATTCAACCTTATCGATGTAGAATTTCAGAATGACTTTAGACCTAAGATGAGGCCTAAATGAATGTTCGAGATATATCATACACCCTTTTCAACAATTTTATATCTAAACCTATTACGTAGAGTACTTATGAAATCTTGAAAAACAAACCGGTTTGCGACTTTGTTACTTTCTGAGAAAAAGTGTTTGTGCCAAAACTATAAAAGTTCTTTTTTTTTAGTAGGCGCGTATCCCTAATAAAAGATATGCTTGCTTGAAAAGACCTACAAAGCTCTATATGTCCGCCATAGTATGCAGCGCATCAGGTATGTTCGCGGATGCAAGAGTGGACTACTTTTACTCCATCATGCGAAAACGCTGCACATCCCTGGTGCGCAGGGTGCGGGCCAGCTCCAACAGCATCTTGGCGACGTTCGCCCAGAGGTTCGATTGTCAGTATGTGAATCATTGTTGTCTGGTTCACGTACTGGCATATAGCTTAGTTTAAAACCTATGTGCTCAGTAAAAATATGTAATACTAACATTAGGTTAAATTTTTAATTTAATTTACTAACACTTTGTAATAATATTATGGTCCAAAGATGGCTGAAATAAATGATTTTGATTTGATTTGATAGTACTAATCCTTCATATTTAATAGATTACATAGATGTAATGACTAAGATTGAAAAGGGCATGCTTCGATGGTTTGGTCATTTAGAGAGAATTAATGAAAGAAGATTGACGAAAGAAATATGTACTATGAAAGTGAGTGGAAGGGTAGGGAGGAGTACGCTTAGGGAGGCCTAAGCGTACTTTTTCGAATCAAATCGGAGAAATACCTAACTAAATACCCGAAACCGACGTGCACGCATGACTCGAGGTATGAATGCGGAAGAAGCGAAAGAGCTTTGTCAGGATCGTAGCAGGTGGAAAGAAGTGGTCTCTGCCTACCCCTCTGGGAAACAGACGTGATTTAATGTATGTATGTATGTATAAGTAAGGGGGTTAGGCAACTATGACAATTATCAAGTTAAACAAATGTATAACAACACCAAAATGCGTGGTTAAATTTGCTTTGCTCTTATGACTTTATGTATGTATGTATCAATCAATTACTGCCAAGTCGGGGCGGGCCACTAGAACATAAAGAACCTTTTTAGCCTTCATTATTTATATTCAATTTAAAAGCTCCTGTTAAAAATAGACAGGACCGTTTACGGTGAACGCATGTATTTCCGCACTACTTTGATCCGCCCACAACACGACCGACATCAAAGGCTGTGTCTAATAATAGTGCGGGGGTCAACGGCTGACTGCGCATGCACTTTTCTGCAGGTAGGTTACTCTTGACCACCTCGTTTTACAACTCGACGGATGAATTATTAACCGGCGAGCTTAAGTTGTCCTGTTACGTACAAACAACATTTAAGCTCGTGAGTTCTTAATTAGGTAGCTTACCTGTCACTCACGTGTCCGTCTGTCCGTTGTCGTCTGTCACACAGGTTAAACAGCAAAACGGTTGCATCTTGTTGCCCTAAAAACATACAAATTGTCAAAAAAAAATATTTAAATTGCTAACAAACAGATAAGGGGCGCGAAAAAAACACCATCGAATGGGGTGTTGTTCTTTCAAACTCGTGAGGAAAATAAATACTATAATTTTGTTTAAAAAATATTCAAGCCAACACAAGCCACCAAAGACAGCACTTATTGCAAATAAAAATATATTTTACACTAGTAAACATCTCAGACTACTTGTGCAAAATGTGGTTACAGAATTATTAACATGTCTTTAGAGTTGTTGGTATTTCTGTAGCTCTGTCTACCCCACTCTGGGAATGAAGGCGTGATGTTATGTATGTATGTAAAAAATATTTTTTTTTACTGCCATGACCCGTACCTAAAATTTGGTGTAACGTTTATTATTACGTAAATTGTACTAACACATGAATATATTGAAAGATAAATCAGATTTTGGCACGGAACTCTAAATCTTCGAAATCCGACACGCACTTGGCTGGTTTTGAAGAGAATAACGTGGAGGAATGTAGCAATATAAAAATTCAATGAATGAATGAACGTGAAACTTGATTAGGATTATTTATTTTTGGACTGTCGAACTCAAAGGTGAACGTAAAGCTCCGCTGGGCGACTGAGCTGTGCTGCCTAATTGAGAAGGCACGCGCTAAAATGCGTTTTGTACGCTCCGACGGGACTACTTAAACTTGCCGGATAAACGTTCACCTTTGTGTTCGACGCCGCGCTGTGTTAGAGAATCACCCCCAGCTCTTGCTCACTTCACCGACACTTTAGGCAATATAACGTAGGTTTAAATATAAACAATTATGACTTTAGAATTTTATATACCTACCCTAAAATATTTTTGAATAATTATCGATGTCCTTGAACGTTATATGTAGATATCAAATTTATTACCGGTTTAATATTATGAATCACTTATGTTACAATTATTAAGCGTTAGGGTTGAAAATAAAATAACACATGAATAATGACAATTTATTCATAGTCAATAATTGTCACTCTCGCCACCTATTTCAATGGTTTCTGCCTCCATGTCATCCCTTTGTAGGTGCAAATTAGATAGAATATAGGTTAAAAATAAGAGCAGAAAAATTCATTGTTTTTTTTTCCATAAAAAAACGAAAAAAACGAGGCGTTTGGAAAAAATGGCTTTTTTCCAGATTATTTCAACGCTATATTAGTAAGTGTTATGGTCACCCCTTTGTAGGTGCAAATTTAGATCGAATATAGATCAAAAATAAGAACAGAAAATTTCATTGGTTTTTTTTCTTTAAAAAACAAAAAAACGAGATTATTTCAACGCTATAAGTGTTAGGGTTTCTAATATTAATAATTATTAGCAATTATAATATGAACATAAATAATATTGAAATAAATTTCTTTCAAAATTAGAAACAATTACTTTATGGGTGACAAAGAGATCCAATCCCCAATCGTGACCTTGAAATTCACGCTGGTATTCGAGCTAGCTCATGAACCTGTAACTATGTCAATGTCTGTATCGGAAACCCAATTTCACTTAATTTCTCGGTCACGTACGTACCTAACCGAGATTAGACGCAGAACGAACTGCGGATGTCACCACGAGGGTAACGCAATTGAAGTGGGAAGGGATACGTGGGAGACGAAATGACATTAGGCACTTATAGAGTACCAGGGAGGCTATTTTTGAAGATCACTGACGAAAAATGACTAACTTTAAAATCAATTTGTACAGTGATGTAATCTACGAGTGGGCTGACCTTTTGGATTTGATATGATAAAGGCGTTATATAAATTAAATCGCTGCATAAATTGATTTCAAAGTTAGTCATTTTTCGTCGGTGAGCTTCAATAATTGCCCCCAGACACGTTAGCCTAGTTGGGAGTGACCCTGCCTCCAAAGCCAGCCGTCCCGGGTTCAAATAACGGTAAGGGCAGATATTTGTGTGATGAGCGTGAATATTTGTTCCTAAGTCTTGGATGTTTTCTATGTATTTAAGTATGTATTTCTCTATATTAGTATGTTTATCGTTGTCTAGTACCCATAGTACAAGCCTAGAGCTTAGTTTGAGATTAGGTCAATTTGTGTGAGATTGACCCTTTATATTCCTTATGATTATTTGTTAAAGCTACAACACCATCCGTCTCGCTCTCGATTACTAGTTAACAACATATTAGCGCTTCCACAAGCGCAAACGCTATAGTCACTTGGCTATATTCTCAGAGGCCCTTGCTAAGATGCGTTCGCTAACTAGCGTTTCGATTCGGTTCGTTTTAGCACCAATCGCGTCACTGGTAGATCACGTCATACGAAAAGTCTCGCGATCTACCAGATGAAACGCTGGTTAGCGAACGCATCTTGGCTAGTGCCTCTGGTTGCTTACATAGCTGAGCACCGTCAATTAAAAAGTTAACTTCGTTAATCGCTATTCAGTTACTAAAAATTAACTTGTTAAACGTTAAAGCGTTACATGTCAGAAGATTTAACGCAAGTTAACGTTAATTCTTAATTCGTTAACACGTGATAAAAATGCATTTTTTATATCGTTGCGTTAGTCATCTACAGTACTTATAAAAACGGTTGGTTTGGGTTCTAGAAGTTAACAGGTTAGGAACAAAAAAGAGACGTGTAATTGGAGTGTGTAATTTAGTCATCTGGCATAATGTGGACATTCCCCTTCATGAACATTAATATGTTGAAGGTCTCGTCTTAAACGTGTTTTTCGCGGTTTAGTAAATACTCGTAGTAGGTACTGGATTAACGATCAACGGACTTAGAGAAATTTAACGGATGTTGGCAGTCTTATGATTTTATTTGATATTCCGTTTGAAGTTTATTATGACAATGCACATGTCACAAGTAATTGTTATACCACCATGGGACCCTGTCATAACGACAGCGTCAAACCACATGAAAGAAAGCTAAAATTAATCATTAACGCTGTCATTATGACAGGGTTCCACAGTGGCATAACAATTAAAGTCCTTGACCGTACCTAATCTTTGTAGAATGATTGATAAATACCCCTAAATTATGAAGTATATCGCTCGCAAGTTTTCTTAACACGTTCAAAATGAGTTTTAAACAAAGCCTGGCCCGAATGTCCCAGTTATTAATACCTACTGGTTCAGCCTTTGTAAAAACGTGGTCATCCAACCGAGTACACAATTTTACCCCTCTAACACAGCCTGACCTCAAATGTTATTAATACCTTCGTATCGATCTTCAAAGTGTAGTGGTATTATGAAATTTATGTGGACCCGGCACCTTATTTTTAATCCGACTGTTGAGGAAGGAAGGTTATGGTTTGGACCCGTATATGTGGATTAACAGTTTACACCGAGCACTTACCTATATGTAAAAAAAATATTTAAAAAAAAACATACGTACATACATAACATCACGCCTTTATTCCCAGAGTAGGTAGGAAGAGCTACAAATATAATAATAATAAAATTTATAATAAGCGAGCCAAGCGAAAATGTATGTATGTATGTATGTATGTAAACACTTTATTGTACAAAAGAAAAACCAAAACAATACAAAGAATAAAAATAAAAAGATGTACAAAGGCGAACTTATCCCTTTAAGGGATCTCTTCCAGCTAACCCTTAAGAGATTGAGAGAAGTGAAAGGTTGTGCATCGAGTAAACAGATGTACAAATTTATTTAGAGCACCCAAAAAACAAAAACTAACCAAAAAGACAATAAAAACAAAAAAAAAAAAACCATAGAATAAAAACAAAACTAATACATTCAAATACTTACATAAATAGATAGAATATGTTTATTTATGTAATTATACATAAATAAACATACTTAAACTTACATAAACGAAATATATGTATATATCAACATTTGGATAATTGATACAATATTTAGGAAATAGAGTCAAGCCAGAACTTTTTAAATTTGCCTTTCAGGGAATCTACCGATTGTGATTGCCTAATACCCGCTGGTAGCCGATTCCACAACCTGACAGAGTGCACAGAAAAGGATTTGGAATAGGATTTAGATTTGTGAGACGGGAAAGCGAGGGTGAGATTGGCCTTTGAGCGCAAACGGTTTTGGGAGCCGGTGGCCATGAAGCTAAACCGCTCAGAAAGGTAGGAGGGAGAACGAGGATTAAAAATAGTGTTAAAAAGCAGCGACAGGACGTGAACATTTCGGCGAAAACGAATTGGTAACCAGTTTAGCTGTGCACGGAAGTGGGAGACATGATCATATTTCCGCAGACCGAAAATGTACCGAATACACCTAACCTAACCTAACCTAACCCAACCTTATCGAGCAGCCGTTCTGAGAGGTCCATATATGCAACGTCAGCGTAGTCTATGAGAGGGAGGAGAAGAGATTGCGGTTTGCTGAGGAAGAAAATTCTGCAGGCGCCTTAGAGAATGAAGTGAAAGCGAAGAGCTTGCGACTGACATCGGTAACCTGAGTTGACCAGGAAAGAGTCTGATCCATTGTGACACCCAAATTTTTAACTGTGGAGGAAAAAGGAATTATGGCACCGAAAGGAATTATTTAATTAAAATGAGCAGTAAACCTAACCTAACCAAGATAACTAATGTTAAAGCTATCCTGAAAACCTTTTGGTTTCAGCAGGAAATAGGCAGGTGTTCGATGAAATGAAATGCGATGAAATGATATACATAATCGATGAAGTGAAATTCGATATAATTACCATATTAAAAGTAAGTATGGAATAGTGACCCATTTTCATTGCATTTATATATACTTAAGAGAGTATATATACAATGAGTTTTACTTAATGTATATAGACGATAATATTATATTAAACATGCAGTCTGGGCTGGGCCTCTATTCTACAGTGTTATAACGATATCGCATTTGACGTGTTTTAGAATCGTTGATGTCACAGTCGCCATTATTGTAAATGACATAAGAGTAATCAAAACGTTGACAATACGGAAACACGTCAAAAACGATATCGTTATTACCTTGTAGAATCCCAGTGGCGCTAGTCAAGTTGCATTCGACAAACGTTAGCGATACTAGCTGTAAAATACTCGATAACACTACCACCAGCACTTATATTCTTCAGTCTATTCTACCGCACGCCCGCACGGTATCACGGTTGACAGATGAATGCCCCCACCCCTTGACTCCGGTATACTACACTAGCGAACTTAAGCCACCGAGATAGTCACGTGGTACTATCTCGGTGGCTTACGTCAATTCCTTAAATTTTTCAATCAAAATATAATCGCTAAAGATTTTCGAATGCAACTTGTCTAGCGTCACATGGCTGGGATTACTACGACATAAACGATTCTAAAACACGTCAAACGCGATATCGTTATAACACTGTAGAATAGAGGCCCAGGTTTTTAAAAGTTACGTTACGCTACTGAAACAAAAAAACGAGAGGCAATACGGCTCTATCTAAAGACTAAACGGCGTGACGATTTTAAATAGCGGTATCTTTCGATTGGTCTTTCTCCTCAAAGTGTCATAGGCTATATTTTCCGCTACATTGACTTGTTCAATCTTGTGCATTTAGTTTTCTCACTGTGATTCGCCTTAATTACTTTAAACGACAATCAAAACAGACAGCACATAATTTAACTCGGGACCTAATTAAAAAACTAGGGTGATGGAACTGATAATGGATGGTTGATCCTTATAATATAGAAGACAAAGGTAAGTATTTGGTTGTGCAACAATTATGACCGTATGTTCTTTGAATTAAGAAATATTTATAAATTTTTACATTATTTATTCTTAATATTTCGACTCTATTTGTATGACATTAAGGTCCAAAAGTGGTAAAGGCCTTTCTTGGTCGATTACCACCATACATAGAAACTGAATCAGCAGCATCACAACTACTAAAACGATATTCTTGCATCCCTTTCATATGCTTCTCATGCCCCAAGAGTGAGAGAGCGCAAGCAACGTTTAAAATTTTCAACAGGGCCAGAGAATTGCGGTAAAAGATTTTGAAAGTAGGTCAGTATTATTAAGAGCTCATCTAAAAGGCCTGCAGTTCTATGTCTGTTAGGCCGCCACAGTCCAAATTCTGTGAATAAATGTATGAAACCTAAAGATAAATAATATAGTGAACCGAGAGGCGTTTTCACGTCATGTTTTAACTCTAAATTAAACAAAAGATTAGGTCTCTTGACAGTTCTAGTATTACTTTAATTTTGATTTCCGCAACGATAATCCATTGAAAAAATAAACAAAAAGGTACTTCCCGTACCGGGAATCGAACCCGAGCCTCCTGGGTGAAAGCCAGGTATCCTAGCCACTAGACCATACGGGAGATGATAACTTTGTTGAAATTTACGATAAGTTCCTTTAATTGTTTTACTGATTGAGTAATAATAGTTGTACGTTGATCGAAAAAAAAATGTATTTAAGTAATATGCACACTAAATAAATGCTTTCAATACACTGTTCTTGCAATTTATTACGTGTTTTAAATAGACAAAAATAATCGTGTACTACTTATTAAAAAAATATTACGTTTTAAAATGTACTTAGCACTAACCTTTTCCTAGTTAAATTTGGAATGCTATACAGCATCAACCCTGAATAACCCTATCAAAAAAATAACGAAACAATTATCTCTCCTACTGACATCTAGCGGATAACCTCAATACTATTGTACCGTAGTAGAGTGTAGCCGGTAACGATTGTCACGTCACCAAATACTATCGGCACCATTGTGAAATGATGTAGAAGTAGTACAATCATTTTAAGGTAGATGGCGCTAAATTACCAAAACACTTTGGCTTGGGAAGACAGTTCAGTTTACTGTTTTACATGATAGTTTTAAATTAATTTGGCAGATGTCACTTTAATTAACTTAACCATTTTTGTTACAGAGCAACCAAGATGTCGCCGTTTATTAATGCCGAATTAGCGGTTTAAAAACTATAACCAGCCTTTTGCTATTTTTACCAAAAACTAAGTAAATAAACTTATTTATCAAGCAATAGCATTAAGGGTAAAATATCAAATTATTTGAACTCAAAAAAACAAGTCACTGGCACTTGGTAGTTGAATATATTGTCAGTATGACCTCTAGTAAACTTGAAATAAAGTTTATTAACTATACCAGTAATTGGTAGGGTTGCACCCACAATCGGGATTTTTTAGAGAAATTATTGCCCTTCAACAAAGCGGACGTCTCATTCAATGACATAAAGTTAAAGTAAGACATGGTAAGACAAAACATGTTGCCGGCTGTAAATTACCGTTAAACGTAGCCCGTGTCAGTGCACCTTAATATTTTTATCTACTCATCTAATTCTAATAGGGGGTAAAAAAAACACTGAATGAATGCATAAACGTTACCATTATATTATTTTCTAGAGAGAATAATGCAAACACTATGTCAATATGAATATCTCTTTATTTTTAACAATATACTCTAGACAGGAGGTATTTTATCACTTATTTTATTTCTATCTATCTATTATCTAGATAATTTGTCACGTACATTCAGAGATAGATGAAATTACAAGTAACAAGGGTAAATACCGCGAATATATGGCTCAACTAATCGTGGAGGTTAGCTGAATCTGGTTAAACCTAATTTACAATTAAGTTAATTTAATAGGAAATTTTAGGTACATCTGGAAAAGATTAGAATCTTTAATACTGGATTTGAATTAAGTTTTCAACTTATTCTAGTTAAGTAACTACCTCATTTTAAATGGGCATTGGGTGTTGAATAAATATGTTATTTTAACATATTGAAATCAAACGGTTTTTTTATAAGAGATACCTGACAGCCAATCAAAACGTAATATTTAAATTTAAATGTCGAATAGTCATGATTACAGAAAGTAATTGTTTGTAATAGGTATAAAATTTCTACTAACACACAAAGCATTTTGTGCACGTTTTGTTCTTAATTGCTTTTAATTTAATTTAATAAGAATTTAATAATACTATAAGGTATGAATGATATCTACAAAGATTATGGTTTTCCCAGCCATTTAACGGTTCGAATGGGTATGACGTCGGCTAAAGGTATATAGGTAACTGTTATGTAGATATAGGAATGTCGATTTATATATTTGGATCTCTTGTTACAGCGCAACTTAAAGGATATGCCACTAAGTCGAAAGTGATGCTACATTATGGTAACATGACATTTGGTACCATAGATGTAACATTTTAAAACACAATAAGTTTGCACTAAACCTCTAAAGTTATCTAAGACAAATAACATACATTTTGATCTATACATTGATAATGTTATATTAAAAAGAAATAACAAAGCAAAACTTCAGTATTACATACAAGTTTATATAAATTAAACAACCATAAAGAGGGCTCATTAACAAAACAACCTCGCTACTATTTTAGCAACCCAAAATGCAAATTGAATCATAAAACAATTAAATCGGAACAAGAGATCCAGTGTGTCCAGTAGGGCTCTACTGGGCATCCCGCCGCCTCCTGCCGGGGCCCCCCTCGAAGTTGGCCGCGGCTAGGCCCAGGAGGTGCTTGGCCTGCAAGGCTCCGGAATACCCGCGGTTAAGACCCAGGTCTATGGCGCGCTTCTCGCTGGAACAGAACATTGGAAAATAATAACACCATGTATATGAGGGTTTATAGTAAATAAACTAGGTGTCCTCTCGTTTCACCGACACTCATTTCATAGAGATCCTATCATTTCATAACCAACGTTTCACAAATGATTCATTTCACAAACATATCATTTGACAACCCGCGTTTTTTTCCGAAACTGTAAATGATTCTGGATTTATTTCAGGACCATCGTGAAGAACGCTATTAGGTTAGGCGAGGTTAGTATTATAAATTCTGAAATATTTGTAGTTACACAAAAAGCGGGTCGGTAAGTGAAACGATGCATTTGTCAAAAAATTGGCCGGCGAAAAGGCAGAGAACCTTTCATAGAACGTATCGTTTCACCGAATTTTACTTCACCGAAAGCCATTTTCTGCTGAAAGCCTGTTGTTTTCAGGTTAATTTAAACATTCATTATGTTGATTAGGTTGGGTTAGACTTGTGAGTATCACAAAACCTAAACTCCTGCGACTAGAAAAGTCTGTCTATGGAATGAAAATTCTGTGAGTGATACATACTACGAGTATTAAATGAGTTTCGATGAAACAAGGGTGAACCGAATAAACTGACTTGATAGCTCGGCCGCATTGAAACTGCACAGGGACTTTTCAATTAAGTAAAGCCACATTGGCCTTGCTATCGTATTGTTAACATTACGATCGCTATGTACTTGCCAATGGCGAGGTAGGTTTACCCAATAGAATAGAGGCTTTGTATTTTCTCTTTTCTTTCCCCTTGATGGTACAGCAAGAGAAGGAGAAAAATGCGATCTAGAAAATGATCAAAACCAATTTCGTTTTGGTACTGTAAAATCTACTGCGTTTTTTACATAGTACGCTTCCAAGGGGAATAGTTTGCGATGGTTCGGCGTCCGTTGCCTTTATTCTATATCGTAAAAGGACAACTTGCTTCGATATTGTTAACACACTGTAGAAGTTTCAATAGTTTTTACTGACAATTTAATAACAGCACTCATAACGTTAAAAATATGATTCGATCGAAGCAAAGTGGGCTAATCAAAGTAGAATCAAGGCCCCGCTGCTAAAGTCAGTTTAATCTTTTTAAAATTAAACTACTACTTTAAAATAAAAACAATTATACAACAACACCTTTCGTTAAAAGTTCAATAACAGCGATCATCGATTAATTATAACGATTGTATCGTCGTCTTACTTACTCAAACTCGTATCTGCATATTTTTTTGCTGTTGGTAAACTTATTGCCTCTAAGTATTACTGAATTAATATGAAATGACCACTAGCAAAAAAAAATGCAGATACGTGATTGAGTAAGTAAGACGACGATATAAAGTTAAATGTATTATTTTTTACTATTAACTACCACAGCATTATACCTATTATGACTCAAATAAACATAATGTAAAGTATAAACTATTCTCATGCATTTAACGCACATAACAGACCGCATTAAGTAAACAGCAAATAAATACATCAACTTCTCTTGTTACAATGTAACCAAAGCCCCTATGTAAATTTATTTCAGGCTTACATTTGAATTTTAATACTTTTTGCACAATGTTTCTCTTTATTTTAACAAACGACACAGTTTTAAACAAAGACACAAATAGGTATTTCAGCTGCATTGCGAGTTTCAAACTTTTGAAACATTTCCTTTGAGGTACCTACATTTTACATGTAAACTCATTCTCTTAAATTTTGGTTACGCTATTCAGTTCATGTATGGTTTTTTATGGCATAAAGAAACTCACATGCTACCAGACCAGGTATTAGCTCAGTTGATTTCAAATGGACAATTGGAAGGAAGATTGGAAAAGGTATTGCTATTTTATAAATCTTTACTTTCTTCCCCAATCAATGTGTTAAAATGATATACATTTTCCCGATATTAGTACCTACAATCATAAAAAACATTGAAAAGTAATATTCTTTGAACTGTTTTTTTCTAGTTCGTACCCTATTGCATGCAGGTAAACGATATAAAAATGCTATATAAACTCAAAGCGTACATTAAAGTAAAGATAAAGCATGCACTGCCTTAAAAATACATAAAACTACATTCATAAACCTTGACGCTTTAAAAACATACCTAGTAATGTCGTTTTTAAAGCTGTGAACAAACAAGAACAGGTAAAGAATTTTTCTAAATGTCAAGTTCTACTGAAATCAAGCTACAAGTATTTGTTGATGTTGTTGTAAGCAACTCCAGTAATATAGATATAAATAAAAAGACAAACATCATTGAGTCAGATAAGTGTAAGGAGAGAGTCTTATAATGATGTAATTAATTTGTATTGCATCTGATATGACTTTAATCTGTAGTTCAAAGCGTTACTCTGACAACAATCATCTGAAATATGTATGAACAAGAAAAATGATTAATATTAAAAATGGTTAAATCTACTTAATTGAAGTTTAAACCTTCGTCAATATTTTTTTCCCTTATGCTACCAAAATGTGGTTTGATGTTAGAAACCACATTTGAGATAGGTGCAAGTTTTTCAAGAGTTAAGCCATTTTTGTGCCTAACAAATATCGTTTCTGCCTTGATTTCAGTATTTTTCATGTCAGTTAAAGATATGCATTCAGCCTTTATACAGCAGCCTTGGTGACAAATGAGCGTCTTCCAAGAGTTAGAAATATTAGTTATTACTGTAAGTAAACATATTACAGTGTAACAAGTTTTAAACGGCATTTCAATGAGTAATTCTCTCTCTCTCGCAACTATATGCTCTTAGAGTCTTGAGTACTTTACGCGAACCCAAAACTCTTTTAAAAAATTGTTGTACTGTAGATAGACAACACATGACACGATTAAAGTCATGCAGTAAAAGGGGCATTCACATTTTTTGTTTTCTTTCTAGTCCAGTTTTATCTCGTATAAAATCAAAGGTTGTCTTTAGCTCATTAGTTAGTCATTATATCCAAAGAAGTACAAACGACGCTGTCTTCGATTCAACACCAATATTACAGTGGAAAGAAAGGAGTCTCTATGTTATGGACACAACTCAAGTGATAACTGCGGCTTAGTCTTCCTCCCTCTCCTTCTTCGTTTTCTGTCCTTCCTTCCTTTTGAATTTATCATTATTCCGTTGACCTGGGCCCGAATGTTGGTAGAACGCATATATCGCGGTGGATTAAGCATCCGTCACTCTTGCACTGTGCTTCTCAGAAAGTGACGTTTGTTTTATCCACGTTTAGTCACGCGATAAACACAGCCATAATAAGCTCCCTGGGTTAGTTAGGAAACAATTGCAAAATGCCACTACTGTATACTTACGTCTCCATTTTGCGTTCCATCTGTATCAGGTTGGTGAGGCGGTTCAGCATGTCCATGACGTCTTCAGGCTCATACTGGATGTCGTTGCGGTAGTAGTTGTTTTGACTGAAAGACACGTGGGTTGTATGTAAATGAATGGTGATAATCGCAGGAAAATAGAAGACTGAAGCTTTGAAGGAGTTGTTTTGGATATCGCAAGCCTCTGTTTAGTGTTTCATCAAAAGTTAATTTAAGCGGATGGAAATTTATTTGTGGAAGAGTCGTTTCATAAAACCAACAGCATCTTTTTATACTTCAGCATAGCGGAGTGTTACCAGGTAAATTGACCTAATTAATTAGACAATAACAAGGATATAGGGCAGAGTTTCCATATCCCAGTATCATCGGTTCTGCTATATCTTCATTTTCTTCATCAGGGTTATCAAAGAAGGTTTTAGAGGCAACAATAATTGTTTACTATAAATAGATGTTTAAACATTCCTTGGCACATTTAAAACAAACGGGCCCTGCTAGATATCATTATAGGTGTTCTTATATATATATTGAGTATAGTTTTTACTAGACCTAACCACAAAATAGTTTATGGTACCTAAAGTCATTCCGGCCAAAGTTTCCGAACCCGTGATAAATGAGTATTGACATGAATTTAATTGCTTACAAAGATGAAAGTAGTAGAATCGTATAGACTTGACCGGAAAGGGGAAGAGAGGGGTAAAGAAGGAGTTAGGAGTACATTTATGGACAAAGTACCACTACCTGGGGTAAGAAGCCGCAGGTGGTGCGAGGAGTAGCGCCACGAGCACGCAGTTCACCAAAACGCAGCTTGCTCGAACCATCCTGGAACCACAGACCGTGCACTTTAATGCACTGCAAGTTACATACCTACTAATCGGATTATCTGAATTATTAAATAGTGACAGTGACCTTTTGGAGAGGGGGCGGGGAGGGCTAATATCTGCCGTCACACATTCTAGTACGGAGGGTATTATAGCTTACTGACACTCTGGCTTCAACCTAAACACCTACAACTGTTTGTCTTAACTTAGTAGAAAGATGTCATATGAGTTCTGTAAGCTAAATAAATAAGACTAAAAATATACCTGGGTCAATGTAGGATCCCTGTGACAGCGTATATTTAAATTCCATAACTTACCTATTAAGAAAGAAAGAAAGAAAGAAGTTCATTTATTTTGCAAACAATTAACAAACCTAAAGAAACTACAATACATAAGAATTGGACACAATTGCATGCAAAAATGGATACCACTCAGCATGAAGTCGAGTCGCTTGTGAGCGCCACGACGCTGGTCTTCCGTGGATCCAGGCGCCCGCGTATGCGAGACAGCGAACAGGGAATTACATAATTAGAAGATAATGACCTTGAAATAGAAATTATGAATAAGATAAACGTAAATAAATTATGACATCTCATGTTGGTCTGATATTACAATTGTTGTGAACATTGCTGGGTGAAACTGCTCTTAGCTGCGCATATAATCTATTTTGTGAATAAAATAAAATGGGGAACAAATGCGGGATAACAGGAAATATAGCAATATGATGTATACAATTAATTTATTATAGTATATTAATAGAGGCGGATGATAAAAGAGGCGAACGATGGACGATGGAAGGAGGCGGGTGACGACACAGAACGGCTATGTTTGAGCCAATTGCAAAGTCATGAGGTGTTGCTTCAATTTTCTTTTAAAAATAAATAGTGAAGGTGATTTTCTTACTTTATTATTAGAGTGCATTTCCATTAGTGTGGTATGCTACGTTGCTATGGATGCGTTTGATATCCACCAATCATAATTATTGGTCCACATAGCATAGCGGTGGTGGAAACTGGTATAGCTTTCACATCCTCGCAGCATAGCTGTATAGCACTTCTCTGGTGGAAAGGCTCCCTTATGGTGGCACGATAGGTACTAGGCGTTGCATATTTTTGTATATGTATTGGCATCGTTTGATAATTGTTTTATGTTGAAACAAATAACCAATAGACCCAACTATACATGGATCCCAACAGCAAAATTCAAATAAGTTTGTCATTCAGTATTAATATAGCCATGTGAAGACGGCTTCACATGGCTATATTAATACTGAATGACAAACTTATTTGGTTAGATGCGGGTCCAAATGACCGAAAATGACGTGGTACCGCGTATTTTCTATTGGCTTTATTGGCCAAATAGAGAATTAATCTCAATGTTTTGACAACTATGCCGTCTACACATTACGATTATCTGTCAAATATTCCAGATACGCGAATACCCAATGACAAGTGAAGTGCCACCATAATAGTCAGAAGGCGAGAAGTGATTAAACAAATTAACTACCTACAGTCGTTGCAAGTTTTGTATCAATGTAGTATATGTAATTGGTAAAAAAATAATGTAATACGTGTTTATATGAGCTGTCACAGGGATCATCCAAGATCAACTTAGGGATACGAAATTGGTTAATTTGGTAATAAGCTTGTCGCTTGTCCTATTTCCTAGATAAACATAAACAATTTTGGATAAAAGTGCTAATCATTATAAAATTGGCCACATTGTTTAATTTCCAGAATATTTATAATTGCCAAGCGAGCTGTAAGTTTGGCTTAACGCAATGATTGACACTGGGTATATAAAAAGATGGATTTAAAATATATACACAATATTAACATAGGCGATAGTATCTATTATTACATAAAGTTGGGTTATTATAAACTTATTGCAAGGCTTATTGTAGAAATAAACGCCTGTAGCATGGTCGATTTTACGCCAAAACACTATAATGAACTTTAGTTCTTGCGTATCGCAGTTCTAAAGTCTTCTAAACATGGTAATTTATATTTGTGCCAATCCCTCCTAATTTCAAAAGTGTCAACCCACCTCAGATATCCAATTATTAAGCCATTTTCGCATTACTTTTTAGGGGTTTACCTTTCGCCATACCATTTTCTCTTTTCCTAATAAAAAAGGAAGCAAGTGAATACATTTTTATGTAGCCTAAAATCCTTTCTGTAAAAGAACAATTTGTTAGCATTTTTATAAATAAATAGTGCAATATCCAAAATAATTTCAAAATTTCTTATTTGCTTTTTTTTTTTTGACAAGAAATATAAAGAAATAAAGATTTATTTTACCGTAGTATAACATATCATTCCGAAGCACAAACGTTTCCTGCTTAGATGTCACAAAAATGTGCCTTATATCATTTCCTGTTCAATCACAGTACAATCAAGATCGAAAAAAAAAGAAAACACACGAAATATAGATTGATTTTGCTGCGCCAATATTACAACGAATAGATAAAGGTGAGAAAAACGGACGAAATCGAAAAAGACTGGAGAATACGTCGAGGAGTGCAAAAAAGTGGTATCCTGTTTTGTAAAGTTGAGTTTCGGAACACAATCCAAATTACAATAATGTCGTTTCATTAGACGAGAAAAAGAAGAGTTGGATGTATTACTTGGTTACTTAACCTTTGAATAAAACATAAAAGGGTCTGTTATGTTAAAAATCTTTACAATGTGACCTTTTTTTTTTCATTAGTGAAGCTTAAAGTTTACTTTGCAACCAGCTCTCACTTTTGCACTCACTTTTGAAAATGAAAATGAAAATGATTTATTCGTTCACTAATAGTACAGTTTTTAGATTGGTGGGTGTCCCTTTTTAAGTAAACAAATACCTGTGCTAAGGAAACACCGCTCTTCCATTTACACTTTTATGCAAACATTTAAAAAATGCATACAATGACATACTTTTTACAGACATTTTGGAGACAATTAAGTTTTCAAACTTGTATATGAAAAATCCTCACGAATGATCGACTTAAAAGCATTTACGTTTAGCCGGGGTAAAATAGATCCCCAGCATTATACTGAGGTATCAAACGTAGCTAGGATGCAAACGCTAGGAGCGAACGTTTATGTTTTCTATCAGCTCGAACAAAATGTATGCAGTTGACAAGCGTTTGACACTATCTATCATCAGCCTACGTCAATAAATTTTGTCGATTTTCGAAAATAGCTAACTTAGCGGCTTATAGAATGCCATACAAACATACTACATACTCGTAACCTACTTATATTAATTTACGAACTGCTAGACTACTTGTGACGCTATGTGAGGTGTGTTAGTAAAGTTAATGTGATGCTCCTAAACTGTTCGGTATATGGTTTAGTTCACTAAGTAATCGGATAATAATTCGTTATCATTATGCTTCTAATAATGACGTAATAGTCGATGGGGATGATGACATCAATCAAGTTATAAGATCATTATTACGTGATACGTCATGGCTTCTTTTTAATAATATAATAGCTTTTATCTTACTTGTAACGACCTTTGGAATTTAACTAAGGGTTTTTTCATCTATATTAATAGTATAAAGAGGTTTGTTTTCCACGGAGTCATCTCTGGAACTACTGAACCAAATTTTTTAATTGTTTCATTAATAGAAAACTTCATTATCCTTGACAGCCAGAGAGAAGTGAGGGAGGGTCGTTAGCAAGTTAAATTTTATTAAACTATACGTACACGCAATATGCAAATGTGTAGAAACTGTAGAAAGGTATACATTTATTTCCGTAGGTGAAGTTCACGCTTAAGTCACAAATCGCACTTTTAGAATTAAAGTGACCTAATTCAAACGTTTTCAGCTTTCGATTTTGAGTCATAAATTTAGTATTATAGAGACCTAAGTCGAAATTCAGCATATGTGGATTAGGTCACTATAATTCTAAAGATGCAAAATGCCAAGCTTTACTCAAATAAAATGAACGTCAAAAATTATAATTAACTCCCTTAAATGTCCTGGCATTGTTTCCTACTTTTCTCCTGTAAAGCAGGTCACTTGTTTTGCAATATTTTTCATTCAATACCTGCTGCCATATCACCCAAAAAATTGACTTATAATTGATTGAATCCAACTATCTGACCACAACAATAGAGCATTCGTAAATAGAGTTTTATAGAAAATAGTATTACTATAGCACACGATCCCTCGGAAGGTTCGAGAACATGATCCAAAATCAATGCGGTGCCGCATAGGTCACGTGTAAATAGTTTGTCTCTATAATTTTACCTAACGTGAGAGGGTATCTCCCCCGTGGGTACATGCGATGGTGGTAATTTACCCTTGCTTTTAGTTTGGGTTTTACGATGAGAAAAGCATGATTTATGATGAGGATGAAAGAGTGTGCTTTTAAAAGTTTCAAGTATTCAGTTGATATTACTTACCATCGTGAGAAAGCAATAGTAATTTCTTTTAACTTTGACATTTTTAAATTTCGTAATGATTTAAAATGTAAATAAATATCAGGGGACAACAACGCACAAATTGACCTTGTCCCAAACTAAGCTCTAGGCTTGTACCCCATAGTACAGATATTTACAGAGCACGAGTATGGGTACTAGACCACGATAAACATACTTATAAAGATAAATACATGGAAAACATCCAAATACTCGTGCTCATCACAAAAATATCTGCCCTTACGGGATTTGAACCCAGGACCAACTAGGCCAACGTATCGTCGTGTCGTCATATGGAACATCTAATTATCTAAGGATGAGGTCGGTGAAAGGAGGTTGGTATTAATCCAAGGGAATGTTATCCATCCGAATGCTATATATTTTAACCTTCAATACTCAAACTTAGAAGTTGTAGTGGTACTGCCTACCTAAATTGGGGGGTTTGTTTATTTTAATTTCGTGTTGTAGATGTATCAAGCAAAGACTATCCAACTTTTCAATTCCATTTCCTCAATCCAGGTGCAACGACCTTATGAGGTCATATTTTATAAAATACGTCAGTTTAAAAACTTTTGAATTTTGCGTTTCTCTTAAATAATAAAATAACTGGCTGTATACAAAACAAAAGGTGTTATTCAAAACAAAATCAGATACCAGTGAATGTCGGAAAAATGAAAAGGATACAAGCGAAAGACGTCTCAGGAAAGGTGACAGGCGTGACAACCTGCGTTTATTTTGTATCGAATTCGCAAACAACATTTTAATTTAACGCTCCGTGAGATTTTTGAATTGTTATTTGTTTTCCTTGGATTTTTTGCAATGGGATTTGTGCAAGATCGATTTTAGTTCACTAAAAGGTAACAGTAATGGCACGCGAATTAAGGCCACATTCAATTTAATAAATAATTTCTAGCAACTGACCAAAACGTTTATTATTACTAAGTGTTAGTTTCTCTCCTTTTGTCGTACTTTTCAACGCCCGAAACGGTAAAAAAAAGTGAATGTGTCCGCCTGATTACCCATGTTTGCTTTCACTTAGGGGGTTCAAAGGGTAAACCGTTGAAATTCGTTTTCTTTTAAAGCTCCGGGCGCGACCTGAGAGATGATTTTTTAATTTCAATGAAGCAGGAATTAATGAATATTAACTCCGGTGATGATCTCGTTTAAGAGTGGTTGAAGGCACTCGTATTTAAAATCATATTATTATGTGTGATTAAAAAAAATAACTTCTTAAAATCTTTGTAAAATTCAGTCTTTCGGTGAGCTCTAGACAACGTAAGACTAAAAAAATCCGCTTAATCACTTAAACTTACGTGGTTTCACATCCGCAGTCCGCACGACTGCCTAATTATCGACCAGCAAATCACGTCTTTTTACAAAAAAATATCGAGCTATCAAAGTGCTTACCCGACCGCGCTGTTGACACACACTTCAGTCGACTAATTACATCGATACTCGATTACCATATCGATTCATAATCGACTCACAGATTTCAGCTATCGTTTTCGGCGCGGAGAGTGGGTAGCTGTGCTTATCTGGTTTAGTTACTATGGGCATCGCAGTACTTAATTTAATTTTACAACGTGATATACTTTGAATAACATAAGTAGAAAATAAACTCCAACAATAGGTACTAAATTTTTTTTCCCTCAAACATATAAAGTACAAAAAAATCTTAGTTACATAAGTTATAAATAGGAGATTTGAGTACAAATGGTTGTTACGGCAATTTATTTCGCTAGATCTACTATAATAAACTGATGTACATACCTACATTAGTGAAACTTTGAGCTCGCAAGCCAATTCATATATCGCCGCTACATCATCTCTAAATGTAGAATTCTAGAACAACACTTTCGGGAATAGACTCCGCGAAACATATTTCCGACAGTGAACGTGTCAAAACAATCAGTTGTCCTACATTGAAATAGTGCAAGTTAGAGCAAAAGTTGCAGTATCAAAACAAGCATTTGCCAAACTTTTCCAAAGTTATAGATTCAACTCGTTATGCCGCTACTCTCAAATGCTACATGGAAAGTTATATGACGATGTTCGAGCTACATATTTGTCTGCCTGAAAAGATAAGTTGGTGTTTGGTCGTAGTTGACTAACGATCTGCCAGAAGTTTAAATTGTGGGTAAATTTAATTTAGTTTACATTGGCTTTGTGCAGTAAGTATAATTAATAACTAGATTTATAAAAGGGTTACATGATTGGGTATGGTTGTAGTAGACGATGATGTTACCAACTCGAGATTGTTTTAATTACTGCATTTTTCCAATGTATTACTTTATATTTAATAGCCAGAATCTTAAATAAAAGGTAATGAAATAGATAACGTCAAGGTATTTTTTTTCTTACTTTAAAATTAATCAACAACTTGTGAAGTTATGACAGTAAACTTGGATTTGGTTAGAGCAAATCATTGTAAAAAACTTTTACATGCATACGTGTTAGCGATTTTGAAACTTCACGCCTCTTATAATGTATAACTTTCAACAAAGTTCCATTGGCATATTTAAAAGTATAGCTTGCTAAATAAGTGGTATTTCAATTTTAGCACAACTTCCTAAAAAGTAAAAAATTAAAAGTTGATCCCACTTCTGGGTGACCAACACATGTCATCGACCTTAATACGCTCTTTCCTTCAACAACCAGTTTGACTGCGTAAAGTACGAGTAAAAACAATTCGTGTTATTCTAATTATTACAAATAACAACGCCTTCAAACCGTTGCGGTTCCATTAATAATTCGAATGTTTCGAATAAACGTTCTCTTTTCAAATTAACGACGCCATTTTGGTGAACAGTTATCCTGATCGTATTCATCGTGAAACATCAGTTATTTTGATCACTGAAATTATTTCGCGTTCGGTAAATAATGACTACGTTAAGGAGACAAATACCGGTTATGACTAAATGGGAATACATTTATATTTTTTCAGAAACGAAGAACTTGACAATATTTGTAACAGTATGTGGCAGCGGAGCCAATAAATAGATACACTAAAAATAAATAAGATAAAAAAGATTTCGTAAACCGTAGTGAGATCATTCGTCTCGAGTTTAGGGAAGAAGGAAAATATATACAAACCACGCGTTAAAGACATCACTTGTACAGTAATAACCATCATCTTAGCGAAGAGAACCCTACGTAGATCTACCTATACTAGCAATACGTTTGAGATAATTATCAATTACATGGACATAAGTATAGAAAAACATAAATAAACATCCCAATTTAACCATAAGAAGTAGACAAACACCAAACATATCAGTAAAGAAACATGAAGTAATATTAACAATTTAAATAAATAAGTAAAATATCACAAATAAATATCACACGACAGTCACACAAATTGACCTAGTCCCAAACTAAGCTCTAGGCTTGTACTTATGGGTACTAGACAACGATAAACTTACTTAAATAGATAAATATAAGACTCAGGAACAAATACTCGTGCTCATCGCACAAATATCCGCCCTTACCGGGATTTGAACCCAGGACCCTAGCTTCGAAGGCAGGGTCACTACCAACTAGGCTAGCGTGTCGTCAAGTAACATAAAACTATTGTTATTTTTATCCAAATGTCACGATGCTGTCATTCATGATGCTTATTATAGCTCAATTGTCGCACAAATATCAACTGGCCATATTTTTTGTCTAGGATGATATTATTAATGAAAGCCTCTTTATATAAAAAGATTGGCATGCCATTGTTCATCAGTGAATAAAAATGCTTCTATACATACAACGTAAATGTATATTGTTTGGTCAACAAAGCTTACGTATCTTAGACTTGTGACGATACCTGACATAAAACCTAGAATAGAAAGGTCAAACTATATATACCTATGGGTGTGTTTGTGTGTTAATTTGGTTCTGATTCGTTGTTATTTTGGTTTCATCACACTTAAAACCAGCAATCCTCAAGCGATTTACCTCTCACGTAAAGTTGCATCTACTCGGAAATAAAAATAGTTATTTAGAAAATATCGTCAAGATTACACGGTCTATTGGCGATAAAGTTTTCTGTCCAAATAACAAGGAACACAATAGACAAGACTTTAAAGTCAAAGATATTGAAGGCATAAATATCAGTTGTGAAACAGTATCCGTCGAAGAATGTTGTTATTTATTGAAGTGTCATCTATCAAAGCGACACCCCGTGTTATCGACGAGTCTTTGCAAATGCTAAAGGAAATATATTTCATGCTTGTTGAAAGGGTTTTAAAGTTAACCAGGTATTTTCTTTTGGTCTTAGGTATAGCTAGGACTAATCACAGCAAAACAATAACAACTCAGAAATGGAAAAGGATGTAATAGAGTCATATTATAAAAAATATTCATAATGAATTAATGATACTTTTAATTCTGTTATACCGTTTAAATTAAGTTTTTTAGGGTTCCGTAGTCAAACTAGGAACCCTTATAGTTTCGCGATGTCCGTCCATCCGTCCGTTCGTCCGTCCGCAGCCTAGCGTATAGACTCTTCGTACTAGAAAGCTGTAATTTAGCATGAATATGCATATTAGTCACGCCAACAAAGTGGTACAATAAATAGTAAAAAAAAACTTTTTAGGGTACCTCCCTACACGTAACATGGGGATATATTTTTTTTTATATCGTGTGGGGTATCGTTGGATAGGTCTTTCAAAATTATTATGGAGTTGTACAGACAATTTTTTCGATTAAGCAAACCGTTTATAAAATATTAAGCTTTAAAGCGCAAATTTTTGTTACACTCGAGTGTCCCCCCTACAACCAAAACTATAAATGCTAAAAATCTGAAAAAAAAGTAAATGAAAGGACATATAACGAGTTTTAAAGGAAAACTATCATGACTAAGTAACATCATTTGTTCTTGAGATACAGGCGATTAAAGTTTTTATACCTACTAAAATCATCTTTTGGCACCAATTGACTTTAAATAGAAAATTAGTTATTACTTGTTGATTTTTATGCTTGTACTTAACGGCTTCGGAACCCTATACTGAGCATGGTCCGACATGCTCTTGCCCGGTTTTTCTTAATTCTGATGATTGAGTTGGTCATTCATAAGCAACCATCAACATCTATACTTCATTACCTGGAGCAGAACGTTTTATTTTATATTGTCAACTATTAAGCTCAAAATAGTTCTTAATCCACTTCTTGACCGTTTTTAATTTCACGACACTACAAAATATTTTGAAACAACGACATATACTTTTAGAAGTTATAGCTGTCATAAATTGCTGCAGCAACGTATGTGACAAAGCTATAGCGGAAATTCAATTAAACTAAGTCAAATGCTAATTGCGAAAATATCCTCTTTAGATAATAATATGACGACTCTATTGCAATTTGTTCTTTTTTCGTATTTTGTTTTGCGATGATTAGAACTAGGCATGTGCTAATTCTAGAAAAATATCTAAACTTCTAAACACTCGAAATAACTCTTGCTTTTTGAAAGACTTACTAAAAACGTCTAGAACAAATCCAACTACGTCACTTGAAACGACTAAAAGCTTTTTAAAATCACACTAGAGTAATAGTTTTGAAGCTGAGAGAGATTTTACATAAACCAATAGTTCTGAAAGGTCTGTATTGGTTCTTGTGAACTGTTTAAGCCTTTTCTATACAGTTCAGCTAGTTACGCACCTTATAACGCCACTTCGAGAAGCATCGGTCTTAACGAAGGTACGAAAACAGAGTTTTTTAAGAGTGTTACAGGGAATCTTTGTTTGATGTCTAGGAAAATTATATAATGAATGAATGAATATCAGGGGACAATCTCACACAAATTGACCTAGTCCCAAACTAAGCTCTAGGCTTGTACTATGGGTACTAGACAACGATAAACATACTTGTATAGAGAAATATATAGGTACTTAAATAAATAGAAAACATCCAAGACTCAGGAACAAATATTCGCGCTCATCACACAAATTTCTGCCCTTACCGGGATTTGAACCCAGGACCGCTGGCTTCAGAGGCAGGGTCACTCCCAACTATGCCAACGTGTCGTCAACATGCACATACATCAACTTTTTGAACTAAGTTAACGAATTTTGGTAAATAACTTTCTCAATAAGGTAAAAGGCGAAACTGACAACGAAACTGACCGTGGAACGCTAGCTTAAGCTTTACATTAGAATAATAAAAAACACTAAGCTTATAAATGTAGAGGACGAGGAAAAAAAAATTTTTTTTCGAACATCTCTAAAACTTTTGCATACATAACGTCACGCCTTCCCAGTGTGGGGTAGGCAGAGCTACAGAATACCAACAACTCTAAACATGTTGATAATTCTGTAACTACATTTTGCACAATTACGCAAGCCCATCGCCTAATAGCATTACAAGCCTTTATTCCCTTTTTCGCCTCTTACGACATCCACGGGAAGACGCAGAGTGGCACTATTCTAATTCTAACCCGGCAACCACACGAGGGTAAAGTTTTGCAATATAGTAAAAATGCTGTTTATATTTTTAATAAATATAAAGCAAACGCTAAGGAAAATCAAGGTAAGGTATCTATTTTTTCTTAATAGGTTTTGCGAAAAGAAATCTGTTATGATTATAAATTATTTTTTTCGACCCAGTTAGCCTTACGAAGTTAGCGGTCACGGGATTGATTTCCGGGAAGTGCAAATATTTGTGTGATGAGAGTATTTATTCTGGAGTCTTATTAGATATTTTCTGTGTATTTTAGGATAGTTTCTTATACTCAGACGTTTGCGTAAAAGTCTATCGGTCTCGTAGTCGTCTCGGGGTTTTTCGACCGAATTTCATCTCAATCGGTTTAGCGGTTTAGCCGTGAAAGTGTAACAAACAGACAAAGTTACTTTTACATTTATAATATTTGTATAGATAGTTTAGTTTATTTATTCATCAATATAATATTAAAAAAATAATTTGCATTGCATTGCATAAAACTACGAAATTACATTGGGACGTCAACATAAATACTAATTATCAAAGAATGAAAAATAACATTAAAATAACTAATTAAAACAACAACAATTCAATATCTAATAAATAGTCACCTATCCAATGTCATTACAAAAACATTTAATAAATGCAAAAACAATAATAATTTTACAACTTAAATTTCATATATTTATCCACGGAGTACAATGGATTGTCCAATAAAAGATTTCTCAGCTGATGTTCAAATGCTTCGTCGGATTGTAAATTTTTAAAGTTTTGCGGGTAGACACTCATATGACCTATGACACGATATCAAGGAACATTAATCTGCAGTGTATATCAAGTGGTACTGCATGGCCTCTATTATTTTATTGCGTAAAAGTACATTGTCTTCGCCATGCCATCGTATTAAAGTCACGATAACTCTTATTTACTTGACATTAATGGCGGCCGAGTTAAAAGCAATATAACATGTCAAAGGCAATGTGGTTTTATCCAGTAGAATAGAGGCGCTGAGCCACTTTGAATATCGTTTCAATTAGGTGCATATTGGAAAAGCGACGGAGCAGTTTTCTTTCCGTTATAGTAAAGTCGATTGCGGTGTAAGAAAGATATAGAGGTCGATAGAACATGAACGCCAAAGCGTGAAGTGAAAGTAAGGAATTTTCTAGAATAACTCGTTTTTAGGGTTCCGTATCCAAAGGGTAAAACGGGACCCTATTATTAAGACTCCACTGTTCGTCCGTCCGTCTGTCTGTCCGTCTGTCACCAGGCTGTATCTCGTGAACCGTGATAATAAGACAGTTCTGTTGAAATTTTCGCTAGGATGTAATTTTGTTGCTGCTATCACAACAAATACTAAAAAAACAGAATAAGGATTTTACAAACTTGTTTATTTAAGGTAGACGCTTGAAATATTCACAGAATAATTTAATTATATATTCACTTTAAAAATAAAACATTTATCGTCTCTGTTGTACATCTCTGTTGGAGGGCTCCGATACAACAGACATGTTTTTTTTACAGTTTTTGTAGATTGTTGTACGTAAACCTTCGCGCGGCACTTGGCCGGTTTTTCAATTTATTAACCGGTAAACCAAAGTTGTTTCGTTCACAAGATTGTAAGACAGAGGTTGGTACAGTCGACTACAAATATATTTATTCACAATTAAAATAAGGTGTAAACGTGTATACATTTCTTTGTACTTGACTGTACCGCTTTGGAGGAGATGATTCAGAAATGTTAATAAACTAAAATGGTAATAATTCTCTGACGAAATAACTTGAGCTGGCCGGGTAATAATTTATCGATGAAAAGGGGACTTGTTTAATAGGACTGTAAAGCAAAAAAAAAACAATACAAAATGCGATAATATTTTTCTCCCCTTAAACATTGTCAGATTTTAACGATTTTTGAATATGTTATAGATATTATGAAAAACTATGTCTGTACGTGTTCCTTTCCAAGAAAAATTTTATTGGAATGAAAATAAAATAAAAAAAACAAAAGCGGAAACGTACAGACTATACTATTCTATAATATCTACAACATATTCAAAAATCCTGGAAATCGGATTAGATTTAGGGGGTGACACACGTTATCGCCCGGAGCAAAATTTTTAGGAATTATTTTTGACAGCTACGTGATTTAGGCATCGCTTCACAATCCTCTTGTATTGTATAGTTATTAGTGTGTAGATCCCTGTGTTGTTGTGTTGAACCCTTCGTGCGCGAATCCGACTCGCACTTGGCCGGTTTTTTTACATCATTTTTGTTTTCGACGGATAATAAACTTTTGTTTTGGATTTCAAAAGATTTAAGTGTGAAATGTTAATTGAAATCGGTTTGGCGTATCGAAAACGTAATTAAGTAGAAGGGACCTCAGAAAGGTTGGCTTTGTTTTATTTGTAATTCCGTAATTACTTGTGCTTGACCAAATATTACCAACGAATTAGAGCATCATTCACATGTGATTGATTTCAACTCGTAGTTCTACATAATTATGTCCTATCCTACCCAACTAATACTATAAATGCGAAAGTTAGTGTGCGTGTTAGTTTGCTACTCTTTCACGCTTAACGGCTGGATGGATTTGGATGAAATTTTAAATGGAGATAGCTGGATATTATTTTGTTTTTTTTTATGTCTCGAAAAATAAAAAAGTTCCCGAGGGAATAACGATAATCAAAATATATGCGGACGAAGTCGCCGGCAGAAGCTAATAATAAATAATATTAAATTGTCTGTAACGAGTCTTACCGCCTGTTTCACAATCGCCAAGTAAAGCATATCTGTCAATTGATAAATGTATGGAATTGATGTAAGCCACCGAGATAGTAACGTGACACTTACGTCAATTCCAAAAATTTATTTAAAAATTTATTCAGATAAAGCAATCATAATATTATTCAGATAAAGCAATCATAATATCAAGATGATGACAATTCTACCTGCTAAGACAGAAATACTAACATTGACAGAATGTTCAACAAAGCATCATTATAAACACACAATACAACATCTCTTTGCTGAACACTATATAGGCGCTTTTATCGCTAATAGTGATCTCTTCCAGGCAACCTTACAAAGAAAATATGATTATAAATATCAATATCAATCGGCAGGCGTTGCAAACTGATATAAACTAAATTGTATTACAAATACTAAAAATGTAAGAATCGATGTGTGGATGTTTCTTACTCTTTCACGCTGCAACGGATGAACGAATTTGAATGAAATTTGGACTAAAAATATCTGCACTTACCGGGATTTGAAGCCGGGACCGCTAGCTTCGTAGGCAGGGTCACTACCAACTAGGCCAACGTGTCGTCCCAAAATAACCTTATAACATGAATAATAGCAGGAAAATATAAATAACGCATAAAGTAGAGTTTTTGAAGATTGCTTATTATCCTCGTGAGATTTAGTGTTCCATCGGTACATAAGGCAATTTAGTTAAAACTATATTTTAATGACCATAAAGTTCATTTTAATTGGATTCATAATTGAAAATGGCATAAAAGCACAAAGGTAACTGAACTTTATTACCATGCTGGTAGATTCGAATTACCACAGACAAAAATCTCCCCGTTTGTAGTATGGTGGGCCTTACGAGTTTAAGGGCCTGTTTTACAATCGACAAGTAAATTTATATGTCAAGGTAGCCTTCTCTTTGTCTATTTTCAAGTGTAAGAAAAGGAAAGGGCCAAGTTTATTTGACAGATATGCTTTACTTGGCGATTGTGAAACAGGCGGTAAGACTCGTTACAGACAATTTAATATTATTTATTATTAGCTTCTGCCGGCGACTTCGTCCGCATATATTTTGATTATCGTTATTCCCTCGGGAACTTTTTTATTTTTCGAGACATAAAAAAAAACAAAATAATATCCAGCTATCTCCATTTCAAATTTCATCCAAATCCATCCAGCCGTTAAGCGTGAAAGAGTAGCAAACTAACACGCACACTAACTTTCGCATTTATAGTATTAGTTGGTTAGGATAGGACATAATTGGGTGAATCAACTTTTAAAGTCCTCCTTTTCTACACGCTAATAAAAACTTACTAGAATATATGAGATTGGTAATGGTTTACACATGTTAAAATTAGATAATCAGATTTTCGGATTTCTTTATCTAGAATGGTATAAAACCTAACAAAAACTCTTATTTAACTTACACCGCTACAAAAATAATTACCCTAACTCCCAAGGGGCTAACTAATCATAGTTTACATAGTTGATCTCTACGTGATCAAATTTGATTGTTGTTTATATCATAAAGTTTATTCTGCAGTTTAGAATTAATGTGGACATCGCATAACTTTGCTATTAGCAAATCTCTAGAGAGTTTCTGTGTTTGTATGTAGTGGCAACATTGATTCAGAATAGTGGTGCTAGACAAGTTGCATTCGACAATCGTTAGCGATTATGTTTCGATTGAAAAATATATGGAATTGACGTAAGTGTCACGTTACTATCTCGGTGGCTTACATCAATTCCATACATTTATCAATCGAAACATAATCGCTAACGATTGTCGAATGCAACTTGTCTAGCACCACTGAATAGACGCACACATGTGTCGGTGCTTGTGTGGAATTGAATGTCAACGGCGATCGTCATCTGTTTGTACATGGTTACGCACACGTATGTGAACGCAAGGCTAATGAGATTTCGTTTGAGAGGGTTGGTTTTGAAATTAAAATATCAAGTGGATCGTAAGTTATGGACGTGAGGGAGGGTTTAATAATTTACGGTTTTGGATATGTGACCCCGGATTATTTTTAATTACCCCCCTGTTAACTATAGTTAAGTTGTGGTTGATTATGGTTATTTGCTAAGGTGTAAGTAATTATATGTGTATAATTTGAACCATTTTTAAATAATTAGTTGAAAACCGGTGAAATTACTAGCATAGAGGCATTCCATCTTAGTCCTCAGGGTTGGCAACGCATTTGAGGTCTTAGGATTATAGTCTTGAGAATTCAAATGTCTATGGGTCTCAGTTTCCACTTACCATCAGGTGGCCTGAGTGCACGTGTGCCTTCTCCTTAACATAAAAAAAAAAAAAAAAAAAAAAAAAAAAAAAAAAGTAGTTTCTAATCGTGGCTTCGTCCATTTGAGACCTTCTCCTTTTTGCTCTATCTTCTATTATGTGTAAACCTTCCGTTGTTTCACGTGATGGTTCCAACGGAAGACGAACGCTGACCTCAAACTATTATTATGCCGCTAAGTTGGCTACATTTTTTCTTTTTTATGTTAAGGAGAAGGCACACATTTGAATTCTCAAGACTATAATCCTAAGACTTCAAATGCGTTGTCAACCCGGAGGACTACGTTGGAATGCTTCTATGCTATTCATTTCACCGGTTGTCTTATCCCCACACCGGAACACAACAATGCGAACACTGTTGCTTGGCGGGCGGTTAATGGATAAAATGGTGGTAGCGATCCGGACAGACCCTGCACAGGGTCCTACCACCACTCTCTTCTTGTGCGTATTAATCTCTCCTTTGTTATGTGTTTTTTTCTTTCTCTTTCTCTTAGTTTTGAATATCGACTTCGTTTGTGAGGATGTTCGTTATCGTCTATGAGTGGTGACGAACATTCTCACAAACGAAGACAGAGACCGACTTTTATATTTATAACAGGCAAGCAGGATTATTTTCATGTCGAGAATTTCCACGGATTTTTTTTGTCCTAAAAAACATAAAGACAGTGTCTCTCTTCAACACTGTCTTAAGTGTTAGTCGAAACTAACACAAATGCAAAAAGCGGCCAAGTGCGAGTCGGACTCGCCCATGAAGGGTTCCGTAGCAGCAAGTAACATAATATAAAAGTTCGTTGTAGCTTTGATCAATGTTTTTATGACGTATTAAAAAAAAACTACTTACTAGATCTCGTTCAAACCAATTTTCGGTGGAAGTTTGCATGGTAATGTACATCATATATTATTTTTACATTTATCATTCCCTTATTTTAGAAGTTACGGGGGGGGGGACACACATTTTTCCACTTTGGAAGCGTCTCTCGCGCAAACTATTCAGTTTAGAAAAAAATTATAATAGAAACCTCAATATCATTTTTGAATACCTATCCATAGATACCCCACACGTATGAGTTTGATGAAAAAAAAATTTTTGAGTTTCAGTTCTAAGTATGGGGAACCCCAAAAATTTATTGTTTTTTTTCTATTTTTGTATGAAAATCTTAATGCGGTTCACCGAAGACATCTACTTACCAAGTTTCCACAGTATAGCTCTTATAGTTACGGAATAAAGTGGCTGTGACATACGGACGGACAGACGGACAGACATGACGAATCTATAAAGGTTCCGTTTTTTGCCATTTGGCTACGGAACCCTAAAAAGGGAAAAGTCGATGAAGAATAAGGGTCCAATAGTATTTCCAATGTAATTCTTATATCAATTGCTTTCAACAATTGAACATTAATATAAATTTATTAAAAGTATAAATTGGGATACTTAGTGGGACTTGTCCCAAAGGATACAAGGGGCTTAATTACCTTCTTTTTCAAAATATTCTGTTTCAGCGAAAATTAAACTTTTTGAGGCGAAATTTTCTTTTATAGCATTTTTAATATCCGGTTATTGGACGAGTTCATGAAATATCATTAGAATATTTTGCATTTGCGCATAAACATAAATCCTTTGAAAAAAATCAGATTGATTACATTTATTTCATTCCTTTCCTTCGGTTAATAAATGTTGATATAATATGATTTGTTTCATCTTCATTATTTCACGTCAAATAAAATAAATAGAGTGACGTATTTGTAACTCAGATAGTATATATGCATCTTATCTTACGGATGGGCCCTTTTTGTTACACAATATTCTTCATACAAACTTACCCAATGCCCTTTAAGTGTAATAAAGGGTTTACATATTCACATAAACAGTCGTATAGTTTGAAAGTGATACAGGTTGCTTCTATATCTAGGAAAATTATCATTATTATTAAGTTAAAATATTATTATCAGGTTTCGAGGGAAGAGCGATAAACTAATTTTACACACACACACGCACACACAAACACACACACACACACACACACACACACACACACACACACACACACAGAGAGAGACAGACATTCACGATACAACAAGGAATAGCCTTAAAATAAAATAAATCCTTGATAACGCCACAGTAGTAATTTATATAAATGAGGTTTATTCCCAAGAAATTCAGTGGGACCGTTAGTAGCAACGATTATCCCATACAATAAAAGATTATGAGTTTCGGACCCAGACCGGACTAAGGTCATCTTGATAATAACGTGGCAAGGATTTAAATTTAGGTTTTTTAGTTACTGTTATCATTCCTGTGGGTCGACTATTAGGATGTCTTTACGGTACTCAACTTTATTACTACTAATAAAACTATATTTGGATTCATGTTTTTTTTTGCTAGTTGCAATTAATTTCTTTTATTAATTGTACCTATCAAATTATAATTCGACGATGATAAAACATGTCCTAGCAGTTGGTAATAGTGCTAAGTTTCTACAGTACTAACTTGAAAGAAGTGCGAAAGTATATAGTAATTATAGGTATTTATAATCATTTTAAATCTATAGTTTGAAATTTATTTATTGTATTTAGTCCAACTGAAATTTCATCCGAAATAAATTCACATGACTTTTTTTATTAAATAGAAGGCAGCTTCTAACAGAATGTAAATTGAGGAAGTGCTCAACGATAGAAATTTAAAAACGCCTTAGTTTGCAGTTCTAATTACATTTCAAAGCCTTTCGCTCGTTTTCAATGAGAGAAAGAATTCATTATGAATTTTCTACACGTATAGTTTTACCAACTTAACAATGTCAGTGGAAAAATGCTTTACTACCATTTAAAGAACTAAAAACTGGGATATTACAAGACTGGGGTCTCCAGTAATGGTAAAACTAAGTTTGCAGAATTGCGGTCAACGCAGGACGTTGTTTCTTTTATAAATAGGAAATTAAAAGGCGAAGGAAATAGTCTATTACTGCCAGTGGCGATTTAGCCAATAATAAACTCTATTTATTGTATTTAGTTCATTGCGTTCTTTAATACTTTTTAGATGTAATGGAAAGTATTGGCTTTTGTTTTTAAAAGTTATATGGGTATTTTAAATGCCCTTAAATACCTACGACACTATATTACTTATTTATAAAAGTATTACTTATTTACTGTCAAATTTATCATCTAAAACAAGCCCATAGACAAAGTGTATTAAATTCACAAAATATTTTTAGCAAAAATACATCCATAATAGCTTAAGGCCATTTTTAACTAAGGTGTATTAGTTAAAAAATGGCCTTAAGCTATTATTAATTGAGATACCAACTTTAAAAATTACAAAAACAAAACACAAAAAATAGGTTATAGGTACGAAGAAATAAAGCTTATGACTACGTTATGGTTAAATAATTATCTCTTTATAAACTGTCAAAACGACAGCGTGTATTAACCTCGTGTGCCCCACCATACTACAAACAGGGGGATTATTGTCAGTGGGAATTTAAATCTACCGGCAAGAAAATAAAGTTCAATTATTTTTGCTCTTAAATGCCACTTTCAATTTTTACTTTTACCGAACAATTGTCCTCGCGTGTGGCATCCATGGACTTATTCCTCCAAGTCCACGGGAGTGTATAATTAAATATTTATATAAAGTACCCCATGTGGTTGCCGGGTTAGAATAGTACCACTCCATGTCTTCCCGTGGATGTCGTAAGAGGCAACTAAGGGAATAAGGGCTTGTAGTACTGTTAGGCGATGGGCTTGCAACTTGTCACTGTGCAAAATGTGGTTACAGAACTATAAACAAGTCTTTTTTAGAGTTATTGGTATTTCTGTAGCTCTGCCTACCCACTCTGGGAATGAAGGCGTGATGTTATGTATGTTTGTATATATAGTACTGATCTGAGACGTCACAAGTCTGTAATTGCCAAATACCACTTTCTTAAAGTTCTCAATACCTAATCAGAAATCCTTAAGAACGCAAAAATGAGGCCAATTCTGATATTTTTGTATATTTTCAGTTTATTCGTGGTTAGTGTAAAGTGTGTAATATTTTTAACCCACCCTGTAATTGAAAATTACGCCGCGGAGAGCTATTAGAAACGTCTACGCCTTGCGGGCGCGCTACGGCGTAGCTCGCTACGGCAATACGCTGTACCGCCTACGACGTAGACTTGCTATTTGCTGATGAATTTAACGGAGCCTTAAACAAACGAATCCTTTTATTGTAACAATAAAATTAATTAAAAATAGTTGTAAGGTTTTGTAATTATTGACACATAAAATGTCCCATAAATGTCCGTGACCTATCAAGTAATGAACCTCTCTACACTCGAGTCATTACTTTTAGAACAGGCACCAATAAATACTTAAATCTTAATACAAAGACCATACGGTTAATCGATTGTTTCAAAATAAATTTATAATCTTTATCTTCCTTAAAATAAAAATCAAGTGTTCATCTTTGATTCTTACAAGTACAACGCTGGGTGCTAAGCCTTACAGAAATATTGAACTAAATAACGTTGGATATTACTTAGTAAAAACCACGAAAAGACTTCACAGTATGATCTAGTTTGTTAACTCCTCCTAAAAGTAATTTCCTCTGATTCAACCTGTATGAGTATATATAGTATATTTAAATTGTTGTTCAGTACAGTCATCAATGTTAACATCGAGTAAGTTTTTGACCTCGACTCTTAAACTAAACAAAATTTTCTTTTAATTGTTAGTGACCAGACAAGTGGCCTTTTACTAATAGTTTTAAGTAAATCCATACATACATACAAACATAACATCACGCCTTCATTCCCAGAGTGGGGTAGGCAGAGCTACAGAAATACCAACAACTCTAAAAAGACTTGTTGATAATTCTGTAACCACATTTTGCACAAGTACGAGTAAGCTGAGATTTTTACTAGTGTATTAGTGACAGGTTGCAAGCCCATCGCCTAACAATACTAGAAGCCATTATTCCCTTAGTCGCCTCTTACGACATCTACGGGAAGACATGGAGTGGCACTATTCTAACCAGGAAACCACACGGGGCAAATCTAAGTAAATCCAAAGAACAGAAAATACTATTTCCAATATGCTAATGTGTTAAGTGAAGTTTATATTTATAAACGTGTACTATAATGACTATAATGACACCATCAAATAGTAACAAAGATATCGAGATGTCGAAATTTTTAAACGTATGTATGTATGTATATAAACTCTTTATTGCACAAAAATATAAATATTACAATTATAACACTGAATTAATGTACAAAGGCGAACTTATCCCTAAATGGGATCTCTTCCAGCTAACCCTGACTCAAATGAGTAAGGACAATGCATGGGGTTGGACACATACAAGTTTGCACAAAAAGTTAAAACGTAAACGTCTACGTTGTCTTAGTATTCAAAGTCTATTTTGTACTAAATAACGAAAGTTTCCAACGTAACAAAGAGCATTGCTTTAACGTTTCACTTCGGAATTATGATGCATGCTTTAAAAGCTCGCATGCAGGTATATTGTGTATAAGGGTAATTCAGTTGAAGTTTCGAGTTACTTTGCATATTTATGGGACGCGTGACTAGGAAGTTTTTATTGTTTTGCTTTAGATTATGTTATAATAATCTAGCCATAAGACCACGGTTTCATCTACAAATGTTTATTCCTATTTACTAATATTAAATATTATATACAGGGTGTAAAAACCGCTCTACCTAAAGTGGTAGTTTCAAACTACTCAGTGACTATAAATTACATATTCAACTATTTGACACACCAGTTCAAAACGAAATTGTGATTATTTTTACCCGCATTTGTTCATTCTAAAACTCCTGAACTTAAGCCCCTTGAGAACGAAAGCTAGAATTTGCATCACTTTGTTTCATTTCTCTCGTAAAAGATGGACCTTGAAGGCTGTAAATTTTCTATAGGTGTTTGATGTGTCTTAAGAGATTCAAATTTCAAAATGGCTGGTTTCTTACGGTAGTAAAAACTTGAACTTCAAATTCATTGTTTTATGTTACTTTCTTTGTATAAAGGGCAGCTGTATATTTGGTTCTAAATTGTGGGAAGTATTTCAAACAGTTAATGGTAATTCATAATGCGCCGTAAAACCGTTTTTTTTTTGTCTTATTTTCAATGAGTGCTTTATGATTTCACTGTAAATCTACAATCTTTAACTCATTATTTCATAGAAAAGATACCTGACACTAATTTGCCTGTAACATTATATAGTGCTAACACTTTCTAGAAGTTGTATGTAGTTATATGCATATATGAAACAATCCGAGTAAAAACCCAGAAGCAGGTATCCAAACATATATTTTTTTCTAAATTTTTTTGTAAGGCCAACACAAGCGGGGAATTTTAACACGTTGAAATCTACCAAAGCGGCTCATTTTGAACAGCTCTGGGCCTCTATTCACGTGCGTTAAAACGATATCGTGTTTGACACGTTTAAGAATCGTTTATGTCACAGTCGCTATTATTGTAAATGACATATTGGTTTTAAACCAATCGCATCACTGGTAGATCACGTGACTTTTCGTATGACGTGATCTACTAGTGAAGCGATTGGTTTAAAAACAAAACGAATCGAATCGCTAGTTAGCGAACGCATCTTGGCTAGGGCCTCAGGTCAAAACGATATCGTTATTACCTTGTAAAATTCCAGCCCTGGTAGATTGTTTATTTCAAGGTACATAATAATATATACAATGTTTATTTCAAGGTATTATTATATTTTATTCTATTAGTATTTAACATAAATGTGTGTTCTTTGCTGAAATTAACATCCTGTAGGTATACTGGTTGTTTACCGGCCACCGGAACTCTAATTGAATGCAACTTGAACACGCTGTTTGTGTCGGCGGCACTGATTGTTACCTATACCGTTTACACGTGGCATTGTATTGCAAAGACTTATCGGATTCTTCACATCTTGCTATCGCGAGATCTTGCGATACTGCCGTACTTGTGATTGGAACGTTCACTTTGTAGGGTTCTTTCGCTAAGCTTCAGCACTTCAGTTTAAAGAGACATTGAAGGTAGAATGGAGTTGGATTTCGAATTTAAAGTTTGACGACACGTTGGCTTAGTTGGGGGTGACCCTGCCTCCGAAGCCAAATCCTGGGTTCAAATCCCGTTAAGGGCTGATATTTGTGTGATGTGCGCAAATATTTTTTCTGTCTGTGATGTTTTCTATGTATTTAGTATGTATTTCTCTAAATAAGTATATGTATGGTTGTCTAGTACCCTTAGGTCAATTTGTGTGAGATTGTCCATTGATATTTTTTTTAAATGCGGCAATTGTTAAATTGTAAAAATAATGAGTGAGTAATTGGCTACAGGAAGACTAAAAAGGAACTTATCCTTACACCCACCGCCAAGCAGCAGTGTTCGCATTGTTGGTGAGGATAAGACAACCGGTGAAATTACTAGTATAGAGACATTCCATTTAAGTACTCAGGGTTGGCAACGCTTTTCACGTCTTAAGATTGCAGTCATGGGTTTCAGATTCTCTTTGGCATCAGGTGGTCTGAGTGCTCGTGTGCCTTCTCCTCGCCATTAAATAGGTGGCGGAAGCATACAATTAATAGGGACGAATGGCGAAAAAGAGGAGATGTCTTTACCCTTCAGTGGGGTAACGATACTCGTACAGGCTAATACAAAAGTATATTGCACCAGGAACTGCCTTGTGGTATTATACCGAACCATATTTTTGTCGAGGAGCATTTGACAATTTGTATTCTATGAAAGTTAACGACTATATTCATCAATTTCTCTATCACAATCGTTAGCGATTATGTTTCGAATGACAAATGTATGGAATTGACGTAAGTCCCCGAGATAGTCACGTGGTACTATCTCGGTGAGTTACGTCAATTCAACAAATTTTCAATCGAAACATAATCGCTAATCGCTAACGATTGTCGAATACAACTTGCCTAGCTCTACTGTGTAGTCAATTCAGGGCAAAATTTTGCAAATGGTAAACCACCAAGAAACCGAATCTATCCTTGGTCTAAATATTGGATACGAGCAATAGGCATCCGCACGACAACTCATCCAAAATCCTACACTTTTCTGGATATCTGCTGTTGCAACGTTTGCAGAATGAAACTTGGCTAGCCCCACTACCACGCAGAAAAGCACGCGCATAATATTGGCACACTTTGTTGTTGGTTTTGCATTAAAAATAAGAGAGTTAAGTCTAATTTTCATGAACGGCGTAACAAAACCTTAATTTCACGGACGTGCAATCGCTTCTTCGTACACCGCCGCCTCCTCAGCGCAACCGCAAATTTGCAAAATTCCTATTAAACAGGCGCATTATACCGCCCATATAAACAAAATGGACAGTCAATGCAAATTTAGCCGCATGCCTACGAAATAAGGTCACTAATACATAAGCAGATTTGTGAGATATACGCCCTTTGTAAAGGTATACAGCGCTTTTAAAACAATTTCGGCGTGGTCAAAGCAGACTGCCATGTTTGTTCTTTTTATCTCGGATGGGGCGCGATTAATTTGATAACACCCAGTAATTGGAAAATGGGCACGTATAGCCGGTTTACTGCGGCTTTAGTGACTTGTAACACGGCTATAGTTACTTGTAACATGAGCTTGAAGGAGTGACACGTGTTATATTTGGGTAAATTTGAGGGTTCAGGGGACCCTCTTACCAGGAGAGGGTCGGTCAGGGGTGTTATTATTTTAATGCGCGTGGGTGCTTTTGAAAAATTTGGCGTTTTATTTATTTTTCAACGGTAATAAGTACAATACAATACAAATATTATTCACAAAGTGAGTCAACAGGCGGTCTTGTATGTATGTATGTATGTATGTAAACTCTTTATTGCACAAAAATATAAATATTACAATTATAATACTAAATTAATGTACAAAGGCGAACTTATCCCTAAATGGGATCTCTTCCAGCTAACCCTGAAGCAAATGAGTAAGGACAATGCATGGGGTTGTCTTGTCACTATATAGCGATCTCTTTCAGACAATTTTACCCAGAGGAGAGGTGATAATTGTATAAGTGAAATAAGTAATTAATCAGGAAATTTTAAAAACGATTTATGACCTCAATTGTGATCACACACCTACCTACTAAAATCTTAGTAATTGAAGTAACGAGACAGAATGCAAATCGTAGCAAAACAATGAAAATTGGTTTAATTTTAAATACCAAATTGGCAATCACAGCGAGTGCAATCCCGTGCAACAATTAGGTACATAGAAAGTTTCGTTCTACTCTTAACCTTGCTGCAACGGTTTAGAGTCGCTAATCGCATGCATTGTGAAAGTGTGACAGCTAAAGTCGAGTATAAAGGAAAGTAACAGTGATTTATTTAGCTTTTAATTTGCATATTTAGTATTATAAAAAGGATTAGGCCGCGCACGAGTACGGTTAGCTTAGTTGGAAGTGATCCTACCTACGAAGGCAGTTCCGGGTTCGATTCCTTTAAGGAAAAATACTTACGTAATTAGCGAGTTTTGGATGTTTTCTATATAATTTTTTAAAGTATTTCTATAGTTGTCTAGTACCTAAAGCTTAGTTTCAGTAGATGCATTTGTGTGAAATTCCCCTGATACTTGTATTTTAATTCTATTTATACAATTTATATTTAATGTGAAATCTAACATTTCAGTAAGGTTTTATTGCGCAAACAATCAAGATAAAACATACTTTTACTTTATCTGTGACAAATACCTACATAAAAAAATACTCATAATATTTAATTTTTGCCATAACTGTAACAAAAACCAAATTTCCAAAGGTTATATAGTATTTAGGGAGTTAATTCCCAAATTGTATTTTTAATCCTTTCGTAACGACTCCATCTGGATTCAGTCGGCCCTAATTCGTGAACCGCCCCCAATTGCTGTCATAAAGATAATGGCAATTAACAGAAAAAGGTGCAAAAATGGCGTTTAAATTTGATGTTGTTTTTGGAATCTACAACTTATTACTAAATTTAAAGGATTTATGTGATTTAGCTAACGTAATTTTTGGACCAGATTTCATTTAAATTGAAGGACTAAGTAAACGGCCCATGTTACTAAATATATTCTGATATTAAAGGTTAAAATATAAATAAATAAATATCGCGGGACATTCTCACACAAATTGGCCTAGTACCAAGCTATAATATAAATACGCAACAGCGTCTATTATAAAAAATCTTTGAATGTAAAAATAACATATTTACATACATTTCATATATAACATCACGCCTTCATTTCCAGAGTGGGGTAGGCAAAGCTACAGAAATACCAACCACTCAACCATACTTGGCAGAATCAGGCCGGTTTACTAGTGTATTAGTGACAGGTTGCAAGCCCATCGCCTAACAGTACTACAAGCCCTTATTCCCTTAGTCGCCTCTTGGTGGTGGTAGGACCCTGTGCAGGGTCCGTCTGGATCGCTACCACTATCTTATCCATTAACCACCCACCAAGCAACAGTGTTTGCATTGTTGTGTTCCGGTGTGGGGATAAGACAACCAGTGAATTTACTAGCATAGAGGCATTCCATCTTAGTCCTCAGGGTTGGCAACGCATTTGAGGTCTTGAGAATTCAAATGTCTATGGGTCTCAGATTCCACTTACCATCAGGTGGCCTGAGTGCTCATGAGCCTGCTCCTTAACATAAAAAAAACGATATCCACGGGAAGTCGTGGATTGTCCTATACTAACCCGGCAACCACATGGGGGCACAGCGTCTATTATTATCTTTAAATGTTAAAATAACATATTTAAACCTGCATTTGTACAAGACTCAAGACCAAGTGTCCAACTTCCAGTTTTAAAAGGTCACAGTTAGTGAGAAGGAAAAACGAAGGCGTTGAAAATGTTTAGGGATTATTTTGGATAACACTTACATTAGCATAACACGTACACTTTGCGTGCCTCACACTCGTATATGGGCCATTTTCTAGACAGGAATACGCTACGTGAGTGCACCATATGCGACACGAACCCTTAACTTGAAAGCATGACAAAATTTCATTTGTGAAGTTCTATATTGTACTAAATATTGTATACCTTCAACTGTTACACAGGTGTATCAATTGTACAGTTAATAAATTACGAGAAAATCTCGCTTTAACTGATCATTCGTAATACTAAATCAGCCAACTTTAGAAACGTATTTGATGAATTTTTAATGTAAGATCATCCTTTAAATTATTCCGTCACTTTGTCATAGTTACAATACGGCTCAAAAACAATTTAACCTGGCACGTGCAACCTGTAGGTACGCGTTTATGATTTAAAATAAACATTAGGAAATGCTTGCTAGCAAAATAGTTTTTATAAGATAATCACTTAGAAGATTTTAGTCTGGCGTATTAGGCGTATTTGCAGTGCAAAACGTAAACATTTTATTTAGCACAATTATGTCGCGTATTATTATTGTCGCCTTTATCGCGGTAGATAAAGCATCCGTCACTCTCACCCTTATAAATACATTGGTCAGTCAAATACGCAAATATCAAAACCTACGCCCAATTATATCAGGAAATCCATACGTAACACCTGACACCGTTTGGGAAATAAACTTTTCCCAACTCGCGTACATGATGGTTGGTAACGTATCACTCAACAAAGGAAGTTCCAACTGACATAATATTAACGCCTGAAATAAACACCCTGTGTCTGTATCTTTGAGATAAGCAGCATGTTTCAGTGAGCAATTGTATTATGAAATAAACAATCATCAAGTGACAATTTGAGAGTTCCTTATTTTATTAAACCCACATAAAAAACCAGGCAAAAGCCTGTCGGACCATGCTCATTGTAGGGTTCCGAAGCCGTTAAGTACTACCAACATAAAAAACGACAAGTAATAACTAACTTTCTATTTAAAGTCATTTGGTGCTGTCTTAGATGATTTGAATTTAGCTATGAACACTTTAATCACCTGTATCTCAAGAACCAATGATGTCTACCTAGTTGTGATAGTTTTTCCTTTAAATTTATTGTGCGCTTTCAATTAAGTTTTTTTTCTTATTTTTAGTATTTGTGGTGTTGGCTGTAGGGGATAATTGACTCTAACAAAAATTTGCGCTTTGCTTAATATTTCATAAACGAATACCTTAATCGAAGTATAGTATTCACAATCCTGTAATATTTTTCCCCCCACACTATGGGGTAGATGACAAAAAAAATACATCCCAAAGTAACGTGTAGGGCAATATATATATATATATATATATATTTAATTTCGTTTTACCACTTTGTTGGCGTGACTAATATGTATATGCATGCAAAATTACAGTTTTCTAGTACTAAGAGTCTCTGAGCTAGGCTGCGGAACCGGCCGACATGGCGAAACTGTAAGGGGTCCTAGTTTGACTCCAGAACCCTAAAAAGGGGTTTTATAAGTTAGAGTGTATCTGTGTGTCTATCTGTGGCATCGTAGGTCCCAAATGGAAAGACTGATTTGGACGTGGTGTTTTTTACAAGAAAAATAGTTTTATCAGGATGTTTCATGAAAATTGCTTGGGTCGTTTAAGAGAAATAAGCTCAGTTATTTCAGAGGATTTTATCTATTTCATAGTTTTGTGGCGACCTAGCGACATGTAGTGTCAACTTGTAACAACGAACTCGACAGTGCCACCAGCATCAGACAGCGCAACTATATCTGATAGTGCGCTACATCGCGCTAACGAAGTTTCTTCAGTCGGTTGACTTATATACCACTTCCAACTTCTTCCTAATGGACTTCGGTGGTCCCCAGGCATAACGCCCGCCTGGAGACAGATCTCTCTATCGTCCTCTCTCATCCTACAGTTTTAACCTCAGACCCGATGTGCATTAGGATGTACCTAATTAATACAATTTAATTAAAACTATATTGTAAAGAGAATAAAGTTCATATTTATTTGTTTAAAAACTGAAATTGGCATTAAACAGCAAACGTATTTCAATTGTATTACCTTGCAGCTAGATACAAATTTCCTGCTTGTAGTATGGTGGACCTTTACTAGGATAAGATAACTCACTTAACACGAATCAGGTGAGTATAGTCAATGTCACAAGTAATGACGTGTTGGCACCTTTTTACTATAGTCGGGTCAATGCAAATGATCCCTGTGACAACTCATATCAAAACGAATTACAAATTGTTTCCTCAGGTCTCCATAAACACTTAAGAGGCCGTGTACGAAATTTTGACGATTTTGCTGATTTACGTGATTTTACAGTTGAAATACTTTATTTCTATTAATTTTAATGCGCAACATAAATGATAGTTTCAATTTTCAATGAACTAATGGCCACTTTTTTGTTTTTATTATTTAATTTTGATTAATCGACCTAAAACTGGCGACTGGTTTATGAATTTTGCTGTAAAAGGTTTAGAATATCGCATTTTCACGAATCGTTTAAAATATGTAAAAGGTTTGAAAATACTACAATTTATTGCTGTAAAAGTCGTCTAAAAAAATGTATGAAATTGTATTTTTTTGTGTAAAAATAATTAACTAATACACACAACAAATTCACACTACATTTACTTTAATTATGCCTTAGTTGCAAGTCAATGTAAGGATCAAAATGCAATGATAGAATTATAACGTCTTGTTTTAATTTCCATTAAAACAAGCAATAAGGTACAAAATTGGTCATCGACAAATGACCACCCTGCAGTGGCGACCATTTCATTGTCATAACTTGAGGGCAGTGGTACCAAATAACCAAACGTTTTGAGTTCAAGTTACAATAATAGAAAATAAATTGAGTCACCCGTCAAAAACCACAAAGCCTTTCTTAGATTTTAATTCAGTTCATTTTTTTTTCTTTAATAAGGATAAATAAATAAAAATATCAGGGGACAATCTCACACACATTGACCTAGTCCCAAACTAAGCTCTAGGCTTGTAATATGGGTACTAGACAACGATAAACATACTTATATAGAGAAATACATACTTAAATATATATAGAAAACATCCAAGACTCAGGAACAAATATTCGCGCTCATCACACAAATATCAGCCCTTACCGGGATTTGAACCCAGGACCGCTGGCTTCGGAGGCAGAGTCACTCCCAACTAGGCCAACGTGTCGTGTCGTGTCGTGTCGTGTCGTGTCGTCAATAAAACTTGATGTTGAAGTACAAATTAAAGAAATTCATTTCTTTGAAATGTTAAATGTATTTGTTCTATTTTTACAGCTATTTGACTTGACAAAGGTCCAATAAAAGGAATTTAAATATTGGCTTTTTCTTTTCCCTAATTACGTTTGCAATTTGCCACACCTGGTTCATATTTGTGAGTTGGTGAACTTCGCAAAACTGTATTAAAAAGATGTTATCTTAACAGATGATAGTAAACGAAATCACAACGAAAACTTAGCAATGCTTGAATAAAACTTGTTTCAATTAATTTAAGCACTGAATCTAATCCTAATTTAAGAATTTTAGATTGATCAAATCAGTATTATGACTTATTCAGTGTATTGAAATGAAGTGTTTTAAAACCACTTTTTTCAGCAGTATCATAACAAACATTAACACTTTCAAGTAATCCCCACAACAAGAAATTCCCAAAGTTGCCGACGGAACTGTCCCATGGCGAAAAAGCAAGTAAAAGTAATTTAATATGAAAGCATTAACTTGGACAATGATTAATAACGCTGCTGTTTGTTTTACCCGCGGCTCTCAAACAGTTTGGGGAATGTAAATCATTTTTTCTTAACTTTTTTGGAATTAGATTAACCTGAAAGACAAATACTTAATTTGGCATTGCCTAAAAAATTGTTTACGATCGTTTTCTGTATCTTTTGGAACATGACACTTGGCCTGAATTTTATTATAAATTACTAGCACAGTCGCATTCCATCCTGGGGCCCTAGCCAAGATGCAAACGCTCCTAACGTTTTTCTTTTCTATCGCTCAAAATGTATGGGATGACATTCTCGTGCGTTTCGATAAACCACGTGGTCGACTGTCATCCCATACATTTTGAACGATAGAAAAGAAAAACGTTTGGAGCGTTTGCATCTTGGCTAGGGCCCCTAGTCCTCGGGGTCGGCGATGCATTTGAAGTCTTAGGAATGCAGCCATGAGAATTTAAATGTCTATGGGTCTCAGATCCCACTACCATCCAGGGCCTCTATTCTACTGCATTATAACCAGTGATCGTAGATTTTGTAGCATTTTTGGTGCCGTGACAGGGTTAATGAACAGTGTAGTGGTTCATTTTATTATATTATACAATCAATAGCCAACCGTATATAATAATAATAATAATAATAATATCACGGGACAATGTCACACAAATTGACCTAGTCCCAAACTAAGCTCTAGGCTTGTACTATGGGTACTAGACAACGATGAATATACTTAAATAGAGAAATGCATACTTAAATATATAGAAAACACCCAAGACTCAGGAACAAATATTCGCGCTCATCATATCTCTGTCATTTGTCATTGTGACGTCATAGCACCGGTTTTGCTACAAAATCAACGATCTCTGATTATAACGATATCGCATTTGACGTGTTTTAGAATCATTTTTGACTCGGCATCCATTATCGACAATGACATAAGAGTTATCAAAACGTTGACAATACGGAAACACTTCAAAGGCGATATCGTTTTTACCGTGTTAATCTCGGCCCAGGCTAATCTGGATTGTATAATGATTTTGATCCAAATCGACTGAATCTTATAATGACAACCTCTTGAGGCCCACCATGCTTCAATCTGGGATATTCTTGTGCGTGGGAATTTGAATCTACCCTAAAGGGAATAAAGTTCAATTACCTTCACTCTAAAATGCCATTTTTAATGTAGAAACTAAATTGCATTGATTATGTACCTCCTATGGCACACCGGGTCCCACGAGGTTAACTAAATAAACAATTATAGAATAGTAAAACAGGATAGTAAAGGTTAACATGTTTTAGGCATTACAAAACAATTCGGATTCGGATAACCACTCGGAGGGCTCACACACACACACACACACACATATACCGTACTGCAAAATTACTATTTCAGATCCTACTTTAGTTTGGAATAGACTGCTCGTTTATTGTGAATCGAAACATAAGATCTAATGTACATTTTAACATTTTTAACTTAAATCTCAAGCCGCACTACTCTGGTAATTCTTAATGATATTGAATCCCGCGATACAGGCCTTGCCTAGTGTGGGAATCACAGGTAATCTTGTAAGCAAATTCATAATTTTGTGATCAATAAATGTTTTTGTTTGTTGTTTTGTTGTTGATTTCAATTTGAAAATCAGTGACAGAATCCGATATTTGAAGAAAAATAAAAGTTTCAGTATTAGGTACACTAATACAACTTTTTTTGGATATAGACATATCGCCCGTGTGGTTGCCGATTTAGAATAGTGCCACTCCATGTCTTCCCGTGGATGTCGTAAGAGGCGACTCAGGGAATAAGGGCTTGTAGTACTGTTAGGCGATGGGCTTGCAACCTGTCACTAATACACTAGTAAACTTCTTGGCCTGATTGTGCAAAATGTGGTTACAGAATTATAAACAAGTCTGTTTAGAGTTGTTGGTATTTCTGTAGCTCTGCCTACCCCACTCTGGGAATGAAGGCGTGACGTTATGTATAGACATATCAGTAATAATAGGGTAGAATATTCTACTCGTATGTTGTACTAATTGTTCCTTTCGCTTTGAGATCTGTTTGTGGACTGCAACCAACGGAATCGTGCAAGCGTTATTTTATTGAGCTAAAAATATTAACCCTGCCAAGCCAATATATTTTTGAAATGGCAATGTATGTTAAGTACAATGTTCATCAATTTTCTGCTTTTAAAAGCATACGCCAGCAACATAAAATTAATTTTGTTTTGTTTAAAACGGCCTTAGTCTCAAAAAGTGTACTCGGCATGGCACCAAGGTTATATAATAAGTTACCGGAATGTATAAGAGAATGTGGCATGCCACAATTTAAAAGTCGTCTATTTTTTTAACAGAAAAGGCATTTTATTCCATACACGAGGACCTACTTTAATTATAACTAGGACAATATTTACTTTTAATATCATTGTTTAAGCAACGCATGTTGCATGCTTATTTCATAGAACATTTGTATGCCTAATAGCTAAACAGAGTGATAAATAATTTTAAGACTGTATCATCCTTACTACCTATGTTTCACAAATAAAATTTGATTTTATCAGCGTTATAACGATATCGCGTTTGACGTGTTTTAGAATCGTTTATGTCATAGTCGCCATTATTGTAAATGACATAAGAGTTATCAAAACGTTGACAATACGGAAACAGGTCAAAGACGATATCGTTATTACCGTGTAGAATCCCAGCCCAGGTCGAAGACTGCCGTTTTAGGTATGGCACGTATAAAAGCATTTTCTGTACATTTGCGGTATTTGTACGTTCTTTATCTTCCCTTTGAAAGAATCTGCTCGTGACGCGAGCATTGTCGTCGCTATCGCTTCCTAGCGTTGTATGAAAACAGACTTTAAGAAGCTATGTTTTTGTTCAGGAAGGTTGAAAACTTGACTGGATTACTAAAGAATAAAGGAACAGAAAGATATGTTCAAGCTGTGAGGTCGCTTTTAAGAAAACAGAAAAAAATATCTTTAGAGACCGTATTATAAGCTGTCAATATAGACAAAGGAGGTGAAATGTATATAATTATACATATTAGCGACCCGCCAGCGGCTTTGAAAAAAAACATTGATTGTTTACTATGAGAAACATTTCAAAAAAGTAATCATTTGTTTAATGGTTTTTATTCTAAAATGTAAAGAGAATATATTTATTTATTAATGTTTAATAACATTCTGATTTGACAGTAACATCGATATAATTTTTTGTCCGTAAAATCGGTTAGTATTCGTGCTCTGAGCTAGCACACGTCTTGTTATGATAGCTCTTATTTACATGACAGTAATGGCGATTTATTTAACAATAAGGTTTTACCGTGAAAAATAGAATCCCAGAATAGAACCCCTTCCCCACTTCTTGGGTAGTCAGGTATAAATTAATGCGGTAAAGTCACGCCGCTTGTGAAACTAAACGTCAGTACCGATTGTCATCTATTTATGCATGCTTTCACATGAATGAAAACGCATCGCTGACGCGTGTTAGTTTAAATTTTAAGCTTCATTTTAGATTTACTGGGACGTTATGAGCTGTCAAAACGATTAATTCCTTTTTCGTCATATTCTTGTTTGGACAGTTTATTTTGCCATTAATGATTATTAGATATGTAATATCCTTAAGTAATAGATAATTAGTACCTACGTATTGTTAAGTATAACTTTGATATTGCGATGTGCTTGAAGATCGGTCGATAATTTTTGAAACCAAAACAAATAGTAGGATGAAACCCATTCAAAAAGGAAGAGAAAATAAGTTGTAGGTACTTAATAAAATTAGCAACAACTTTTGTATTTACACTTTTTTCACATAACCTCGAAATGTATGTGAAAAATTCAAACAACCAAGTTTATGGTTTTTTATTTTCATCTTTTACAAACAAGGTTATATTCACGAAAATTTGCTGAAAACTTACCTTTTTATGTCCCAAACGCACTGTAATTTTCTTGATTTAAAATTAAAAAAAACACCTTATTTTGTCATGATTTCGAAATACGCACCCTAATTTTTAATAAAAAATGCAATTTATATCACGTGTTAACGGATTAACGATTAACGTTAACTTCCGTAATAAAACGCATCATCGTTTAACGAGGTTAACTTTTTTATTATCGGATTAACGAAGTTAACATTTTGATTAACGGTGCCCAGCTATGAAGTCTATTTATGGCCATCTAATAAGGATTTGACTGAAAATCAGCGCTGTAACGTTTAAGTACACTCTGGAGCAAAATGCTGAGTGCAGCCTCTCTTCCGGCATCACAGTACCTACTTATTTTGTTGTATGTAACACTGCCTTCTCTTTTTTTATCTGTTACCTAACAATTAAGTCACATGCACCATGCTTAATTTGTGATGTCATGTCGAATAAAGATTTTGTAACTTGTCATTTGTCTTTTGAGATGCGAAGGGATTCAGGGCCTCTTTGCGTGTTCTAGAGGCTTTTCCACTGGGAGTGCTCTGAGTAATTGCTCCTTTAGAGCCTACACCACCATTTTACCCGCTACTGGATTAGAGTTGATGTAGGTATACGCGTTTGAATAGGATTGATGTAAGCTGACCATCGATCGCGCGATCGCTTTTGTCAATTCCATACATTTTATCCGATTTTTTAATCACATTGAGAAGGCAAACGAGCACACAGGCCTGATGGTAAGTGGAAACTGTGACTCATTCCCATTCACAAGACTGCAAATGCATTGCCAACCCTGAGGACTAAGATGGAATGCCTCAAAGCTAGTTTTTTCACCGGCTGTCTTATTAACCAGAACACAACAATGCGAACACTGCTGTTTTCTAAAATCGCTAACGTTCGCGTAAAGGATCTTATCAAACTCCGTAAGACCCTATTTTAGTAGTATCCTAATTGCAACCTTATCGGTTTACTAGAGAGGGTGCCTTTTATATTTGGTATTACGAGTATGTCGTCATGCAAGAATCTGCTGACTTAGGCGGCCAGGCCTCCTGGAGCCATTTAAATCGACTAAAGTGCACTCCCAAGGGTTTCTTTCTTCTTCGTACTTTGAAACTATGGCATGAACTTCCTTCCACGGTGTTCCCTTAGCACTATGAACAGGAAATTCACTAAAGGCCCTTGGCAGTGCCCCTGGCATTGCTGACGTAGCGGTGCAACGGTGACCGCTTACGATTAGGAGACATATTCTTTTGTCTTTAACCTTGCGAGCCCCACCATCCAACAACAGGATGAATTTTGTGAACGGGAATTTGAATCTTATAGTAAGGAAATAATGTTCAGTTAACTTTGTTCTTAAATGTCATTTTTAAATTTGAAACAAATAAAAATATTTTTTATGATCATGAAAATATAGATAAAATTTAATTGTCTTATGTACCTCCACTCTCACAATGGCTATAAAAAGAGACGGATATATTGAACTCCTATTCTATCGACACGATCCTAGACGACACGTTGGTCTAGTTGGGAGTGACCCTGCCTCCGAAGCCAGCGGTCCTGGGTTCAAATCCCGGCAAGGGCAGATATTTGTGTGATGAGCGCGACTATTTGTTCCAGAGTCTTGTATGATTTCTATGCATTTAAGTATGTATTTCTCTATATAAGTATGTTTATCGTTGTCTAGTACCCATAGTACAAGCCTAGAACTTAATGCCTCTGTAAACTGGTAGTTTGCTTGTATAATGAGAGCGCTTGCAATTGTACGTGGAGCCTTCATCCATCAAGACGTCCTTAAGAATGATTTGCTAGGTGTTAAGGACTATGATTGTCTCGTAATATCCCATAATGCTTGCAGTGACGATAGTACTTAACGTGAAGTGCATATTAGATAGGACCGTTATGGAGCTATGATGCAGTTGGTGTAGTGAGTATCAACCGAAAAACGATCGCTAAAATATTAATGAATGCATGCTTGAAACATTTATTAAGTAAAACAATGTCATCGAAAAAATTAAAGTGATAATAAGAAACTTAGCAATACCATTGTCGTGTTTGCCTATAATATTATTTCCTCATGACTCCAGGTTTAGGATAAAAGTGGGACCCTTTCAAATAAAAAATATTTTTTCAAAAAGGTATCAAAATAAAAAGCTTTATTGAGCTAATAAATGGTGCGTATTATTTTTTTGCTTACATTATATTAATACATTAATTACGAACATTAAATAGCAAAACAGAAGGTAAGTTAGCCAGCGTCAAGCCCGTATTAGTGTGAACTGTATCAAGGTGGGTCAGGATTTAACGTTTAAGTATATATGTGTTTATAAAAGAGGTTAGTAAACAAAATCAAAAAACCGGGCAAGAGCATGTCGGATCATGCTCAGTGTAGGGTTCCAAAGCAATTAAGTAAGTACTACAAACATAAAAATCAATAAGTAATAACTACTTTTCTATTCAAAGTCATTTAGTTAGTTTAGTGGTGGTAGGAACCTGTGCAGGGTCCGCCCGGATCGCTACCACCATCTTATCCATTAACCACCTGCCACGCAACAGTGTTCGCATTGTTGTGTTCCGGTGTGGGGATAAGACAACCGGTGAAATTACTAGCATAGAGGCATTCCATCTTAGTCCTCAGGGTTGGCAACGCATTTGAGGTCTTAGGATTATAGTCTTGAGAATTCAAATGTCTATGGGTCTCAGATTCCACTTACCATCAGGTGGCCTGAGCGCTCGTGTGCCTTCTCCTTAACATAAAAAAAAGTCTTAGGTGATTTTTAGGAGGTATAAACACTTTAATCGCTTGTATCTCAAGAACCAATGATGTCAACTTAATCGTGATAGTTTTCCTTTAAAATTCGTTATATGCGTCATGCGTCTTACATTTAAGGTTTTTGTCAGATGTTTAGTATTGGTAGTTTTGGGGGACACTTGAGTCTAACAAAAATTAGCGCTTTAAAGCTTAATATTTCATAAACTGATTACTTAATCAAAGAACTGTTTCCATAAACCCGTAATATTTTTTAAATACCTATCCAACGACACCCTACACTATAGGGTGGACGAGATAAAAAAATACATCCCCACGTTACGTGTAGGGGAGGTATAATATATATATTTTTTTTATTGTACCACTTTTTTGGCGTGACTAATATGTAGGTATGTTCATGCTAAATTTCAGCATTTCATGCTAAATTCTAGTACTAAGAGTCTCTGCGCTAGGCTGCGGACGGATGGACGGACAAACGGACGGACGGACATGGCGAAACTATAAGGGTTCCTAGTTTGACTACGAAACCCTATAAACCGAACTCCTTTCTTTTATAAGCTATATTATTATCACCCCTTTTATTTGCACATGTATTACGTTTTCTAAAATAAATGACAATCGCAGGTACATTTACACTCACACAAGCGAACAGACGCGTGTGTGTGAGTTTGCTGACTCATTGTTGTGTTGGCTCCACCACTCACAAAGACCGCAACTCTCAACTGATTTACCATATCTATTACGCAGCTAACTTTAAGAGATAACTACTATTACATTAACAAGGGCGGTCCCTTCCTCTCCTCGGGGTATTACAAGTTACTAGTCAATTAAGTTAGTGCTAACTTGTTAACATGACAGTCATCGTCAATATACAGAATAGGTATTAAACGGACATGACATGCTAAGCATTGGTTTATGCCCTGACCATACTCGTATTATACTTGTGTAACGAGTATACAGAGCCTCTATTCAACTGGGTTTATACGATATTGGCTTTAACGTATTTTCTAATTTTGAAAGTTTTGATAACTCTTATTTCCTTGACATTAATGGCCGACGAGTTAACCCTTAAATTGGCAAAAGTTTAAAAAGTCGTGAACCATATAAATAATATATATATATAGCAATATATGTATTTATATTATTATAGCTTATTGATTTGTAAGCGTATGTGTATTAGTTACACCTTATGTTCAACTACAATCTCTGCATTAAGTTCGCCTTTGTATTCTTTTGTGCAATAAAGATTAAATAAGTAATGACACGATGATGTCTTCTAATTAATGTACTATTTATTTAGAAAAATATCGATATGTATTTGTTAAACACTACTAGTCCCTACACGCGAATTCATCCGCATAGATTTCGTTTATCGATATTCCAGGGAATTTTAAAATTTTCCGCAATGAAAAGTAGCCTATGTGTTAATCCAGGGTATAAGCTATCGACAGTTCAAATTTCATCCAAATCCGTTCATCCGTTGAAGCGTAAAGGAGTAACAAACTAACACTACTCGTAGTAATATTAGTAGTGTAAGTTTACAACTCTGCACAGAAAATATCGGGTCGGTATTAAAACGACTAGATTCTCAAAACGAACAGAACCACATAAAGACTTGATCGCAAAACGACCACATCTGCAAAAAGCCTTTATCTCGTAATGACTTTCTAGTAAAACGACCACATAGCATAAAGTCTGAGAACGGCTTACTATCAAACTTACTTGTTCGCAAAAAGACCACCTCGCAGGTACATCTTAAAATGCCCTAATAGCAAAATAACTAGATCGCAAATGAACCTAATCTCAGAATGGCATGGTAGCAATTAGTCTAGTTAGTACAAAAACATGAAATGATTCCATCAACATCATAAAAAAAACCATTCAGAATTTTAACCGCATTCTTAAATATTTTTAAATCCCCGCCGTGAATGCCGCGGCATGCGCCCGCAATATTTCTGCTGCGATGCAGTTAAATATAACAGAGTAAACACGTGAGCCGCGGCCGTACCAACGTATCGTCCAAGGGTGGGTCGGGTCGTGTATAGGTATGGAAATAACGGCAATGAGTCATAACAAAGCCAAACATGTTAAATAATTAAAGTAAAAAAAAACTTAAAAAAAAAACTGTTGTCTGTAAAGTCACTTTTCAGACGATAATTTTATCAGTCTGATAATGTCATAAGAAAACATTGATAAGCCGAAAGCTTAGGCCGATCGTGCCTCTCTATCGCTTGTTCCGCGTTCTCGCTTCCACGCTCGGCTCAGGCGGAACGTGACAATGAGTCATGCTTTTTCGTGCGTGCAGCCGGCGTTCGTCGATTTATAAGACATTATCACGGCAAAATAACTAGATCGCAAATGAACTTAATCGTGTGGTTGCCGGGTTAGAATAGTGCCACTCCATGTCTTCCCGTGGATGTCGTAAGAGGCGACTCAGGGAATAAGGGCTTGTGGTATTGTTAGGCGATGGGCTTGCAACCTGTCACTAATACACTAGTAAACTTCTTGGCCTGATTGTGCAAAATGTGGTTACAGAATTATCAACAAGTCTTTTTAGAGTTGTTGGTATTTCTGTAACTCTGCCTACCCCACTCTGGGAATGAAGGCGTGATGTTATGTATGTATGTATCACGGCAACAAGTAAAGAAAAATTATTAAATAAATCAGACAATGGAATATAGGGATAACTTTTTAAAGTCCAACACGCATAACACTAATAACGTTTGCCGAACGCAAACTTATCTTGTCTAAAATTCCTTAATTCCAATTGAACAGTGTTGCATTTATACCAAAAAATATTTTTACATCTGAGACCCTTTGAAAATAGAAGTTCGAAGTTACGTTAGCTCCATCCTTTTCTCTGGATTTAGTCTCGATTGAACTGTGACAAGGACTCTGCACCCGTAGTTTCCGATGGTTGTTAGTGGTACGTGATAAACTTCCTGGTTGTCAGGAGGCTAGGGACCTACAGCGATGCGAAATTGATTTATGTCATAAATCATATTAAATTAAGTAGAATTCTTAAAAACTTTTTTGTATAGTAAGTATATAAAATCCTTGAGCTCAGCAGGCTCCTGTCAAAGTTAAAAAACCACCCAAATGGCCTATAATTTACCGCCACTGTAATTAATCAAGTCACTAAACTAGAATTAATTAATATTGAATACACTCGATTGACCCAAATTGTCCTCCCGGCACTAACGAATCCGCGCCCGACGTCTATAATAATGATTAATTCAAATTCTCTTAAACTACAGGAAATTCATTATCTTTTTCTATAAATACGTTTTCTACATCCGTATCATAAATACTTTACGATGTATTTAAACATCCCGGATACCTACCGGCGTTCAACTTTTGTGACAAAAACAATGTGCTTATGGAAATAAAAAAGGATAAAAAAAAAATACAGAATTCAAAAATGGAACGAAATTACAACAACTCTTTGCTTCATTAAACGTACCGTGGTTTTCAATATTCCATCTTGAATTGTGCTAAATGTGAGTTCTGTCTTATAACAGAAATAAACGAAAATTATCACTGGCCAATTCACTTAAAACGTTTTAATAAGTACCTATCTCGCTAACGTCAAGAACAAATAATAATAAAAAAATCGGCATTTAACAAATTCCTACATAATAACGTTCGTTTTCCAAATTCCATTTTCAATTATGTTCAATTCTGAAACGTAGGTATCCTTTAGCAGCAATAATAAGGTTATCAGTGGCCAGTAACACTCTAGTAGTTCCAATTTAACAGTGGATAGTTTTTTTGTAGGAGTAAATCTGAAAAAGCTATTTCACGGATGGCGGGTATATAAGCCATTTAGAGCGGAGAGTATAGATTGAGCTGTTCATCGGGACTGGTCAAATATGGTGTAGGTATTATCCAACTAGTAAAGCAAGAATTTAGAATAGGTATGTACGTTAATAAACAAAACGAACTAGGTCACCTAGTTGGTCACTCTTTCATAAAAATAATGATTTTGTCGCCATCTACATTGCTTATTTTTTAAATGGCTAAATTTCGAAATTAAATTAAATTTTACCAATTAAACAAGTTTTCAGGTTTGCACGATTACATAATACGATATTTAAATTTATAATTTATCGCGCGTAATTGAAATTCTTTGAATTCAAATTCTTTTCAGAAAGGTTACGGAAAGAAATTTTAATTTAAAAGTTTATCCGTATTTGTTATACAACTTCTTCGGCAAACTATTTCAATGACCTGACGCCGCGAAGTTTTTAACTGCCCCACTTTTTACTTTGCTTGAACTTATATATAGAAAAACAATGGTCTTTAGTATCCCGAGAATGTTATTAATAACGTTATGTAAATATGTTCACTTTCGTTATTTAGCATTTGACTTTTTTTAAGTTTTTTAGGTTAGTTCGTGATTTGTGAATAGTATCTCTTCCTCACTGTACATATTTATTAAGTGTTAATGCGACAAACATTATTTAACAAAGCAGTAACCATCGATTGCTACTGAAAATCAATTAAAATTAAATTTAAACAACTTTTACATAGTCATAGTAATATAATATAATCGTAAAACTAACACCCATAATCTATCTAATGCTCCGTAAGACACCGGTAACAACTTTCAATGTTTCGGCTCCTAAACTTCCCTTTTACTAAATAATCTTTTGGAATAAAATTAAAAAACCTAACCAACTGTTACTTTTGGCCACCTCAGAATCAAGCTTTCTAAATTCAAAACTGCATTTGCCCACTTAAGCGTTTGAATTTCGAAGTCCGTCCCCCGAGGGAAATTCTAACAAGTTCAGAACCACCAACAAAGTGGTCAGAGTTACAAATGCCGAATAATTTTCCGTTAAGTCTTCGTACTTCGCAGTTACTTGAGCAAACTTCAAATATGGCGCTTAAGGAGAATTAAAATACTTTTTTCACAAGTAACTTTTTGAATTCTCTGTTTTATTGCTGTATTATAAGTTCACGAGGAATTTAAAAGAAACATTACAGAGATTAAGATGTTCGTGATAGCCAGCGTTTGCCAGTTTTGTTTTATCTTTTTTTTCTGCTCTTACTACTCGTACTTAATGAAGTATTACCTACTTCTTGGTGCATTGTTTATTTTTTCTTCATTCAGTTAGTTTTGAATTACTACATTCTTTATCATTATCAACAATTATTAAAAGTTTTTTTATTGAAAAAAACCGGTCGATTTTGCATTGCATAGGTACAAACAGCAACACTCTTAACTGTAAATCGGTGGACCTTATTACAAAAGGCATAAGGTCTACCGATGGACAGTTAACAGTGTGGGCAATGTTATTATACTCGGATTTTATATTTTAATACAACAGTAAAGTTCAACTGGGGTACAATGTATTGTAAGAAGATTTATTAAAGTTTTCTCTAAGGTATTTTACAGTCTTCACAAAAAGATAATAGCAAGTGATCCGGAACACCCTTTGTTTTCTGCCATCTTTGTTCATTCCACTGAATAAAGGGACGTGATGATAACACTGATATCCACGGACATGCCATTATGTCCCTGTCTTGTCACGATACGTCCCTAAGAGATTTAGACAAATGTGATAAGGACATAACTCATACACTAGTACTGGGCATATAATCCCTTTCGTTTTAAAGAATATCGATATCAACAGATATTTTACATACTCACTTGTTCCTTTTTCAAGCATGTATATGAAAAATCGACCCTAACGACAACTGTGACCCATCGTCATTAACTGATTCTGAGTGCGGCCGTTAGTCACTTAACATCGTCTCTATACCACAATGTATTAAGCCTATCTCGTTTCGACGTCGTAATCAATAGGCTTTATGGCGCTCAGTATATCGTCAAAAGCTGTGATCATTTCAGCAGTGTGATTACAATATCGAAGCATGATGCTAAAACAAATAAAGATCTAGTATAGGAAAAAATACACATACATACTTACATACATAACGTCACGCCTTTATTCCCAGAGTGGGGTAGGCAGAGCAACAGAGTACCAACAACTCTAAACTTGTTGATAATTCTGTAACCACATTTTGCATAGTAAGGCTAAGATGTTTACCAGTGTATTAGTGACAGATTGCAAGCCCATGGCCTAACAGTACTACAAGCCTTTATTCCCTTAGTCGCCTCTCACGACATCCACGTGAAGACATGGAGTGGCACTATTCTAACCCTGCAACCACACGGGCAAAAAATAGGAATAAATATGGTTTCGAAAGCAAAGACGAAATACAATAGAGGCTCTGTGGTTGCATATTTTATCACAAACCAATACACGAAGTTGTGGATAAATTAATTATACGATAACGACAGTAAATTACTTAACATTTCAAATAGTATTGTTAATATTATTACCGACTTCCAATAGTTTGAAATCCAATCATTAACCATTTGATTTCAATCAATTGATTTCGCACCTTAGCCAATTAACGCAAAACACAAATTCAATGCATCAAAATAAATCAATCAAGATAATGTACCAGAGTCAATGAATCAATGGAAAACAGTTAATTATTCAACCCGTCACTTCTTAGGATCACGTGTTATGAAGGTAAATAAGTACTTACAGATTTCGAAATGAATTCATTAAGAAGCCACATGCAATGTCATGTTCGCAAAAGAATAAACAGGGATGGCTATATGTATTTCCGCGAGAAAAACGTGAGATGGAGATAGTTTGCGCGCACCTTGATGGCAGTGTCAAATTGAAATAATTGTTGTTTTCTTTAAAATTACAATATTTATAAAAAAAACTGTTTAAACAGAATTAAGAAGTTATAAATACTTAACTATTGAATCATAAACCATCGTTAAAAGTCGTAGGGTTTCGAAGATTTAACCAAAAACATTCGAAAAAGGTGTTAAAAAATAAAACTATCGAATATTTTCGCGTTAAGCAGTGTCAAGGAAATATGATCAAGTTTAATATATCCAATGAGCAGGACTGGAATTCTACACGGCAATAACGATATCGTATTTGACGCGTCTCCGAATTGCCAACGTTTTGATAACTCTTATGTCATTTACAATAATGGCGACTGTGACATAAACGATTCTAAAACACGTCAAACGCGATGTCGTTATAACGCAGTAGAATAGAGGCCCAGGGTTGAGATTCTACACTGTAACAACGATATCGTCTTTGACGTGTTTCCGTATTGGCAACGTTTTGATAACTCTTACGTCATTTACAATAATAGTGACCAAGTCATAAACGATTCTAAAACACGTCAAACGCGATATCGTTATACCGCAGTGGAATAGAGGTCAAGATAGGCGTTATAGTTAGTGAGATTCAAATCGCGGAACTAAAGAGTTTATCATATCGCACCTTCGGTAGGACAAGGGCACAACTTCCCCTTTAGTCACATTGTACATTGTGCCTTTGTTCTACCGGACATGGGCACAATTTCCCCTTTAGTCACATTGTACATTGTGCCTTTGTTCTACCGGACATGGGCACAACTTCCCCTTTAGTCACATTGTACCTTGTGCCTTTGTTCTACCGGACATGGGCACAATTTTCCCTTTAGTCACATTGTACATTGTGCCTTTGTTCTACCGGACAAGGGCACAATTTCCCCTTTAGTCACATTGTACATTGTGTCTTTTTTCTACCGGACAAGGGCACAATTTCCCCTTTGGTCACATTGTACATTGTGTGTTTGTTCTACCGGACAAGGGCACAATTTCCCCTTTAGTCACATTGTACACTGTGTCTTTGTTCTACCGGACAAGGGCACAATTTCCCGTTTAGTCACATTGTACATCTTGCCCTTGTTTTACCGAAGGTGCGATATGTGGTCTCTACTGTAGTGGGTACCGTTGCGATAAATTGCAAAATGTCATAACATAATAGTGTAGGAATATTTTAATACCTTAGACATTTTGGATGTGTATACATTATTAGACACTCGTAATGATAATAATTCAGGTTCTTAGTGCTTGTGTAACTTTTTAGTTTATATTTGTCGTATGCTCTAGATTATTACAAACAAAGCACCTTGCCCCATATCCTGCAATGTTGTAAAATTTGTATACGAATAGGCCCTACTTTAAGGCTTCACAATTCACAATAACTTTTAATTTTAAATTATTTGATTATTTTATTCGGTTCTTGAAATTATCGTAAATATTTACGAGTACCTATTCATGTTACTAAAAGAGCCGGGTTCATATGGGTTGTTCATTTTTTTTAATAATGTGTTATGGTAGAGTGGAAGCACGTGACACAGTATCTTATATTTTTATAAACGACGTCGGCGAGGGGGACTCACTGGTAACATTTTGAAAAATGTCTGCTCGAATTATCATAGCCAGCTTTCTATTTTCTTTGCACTTTAACTATCTATATACACTGCTACCAAAAAGTATAGAATTGGAACTATACATATTTTTACCGCAAACATTTAATTGTTCTCTACAAAAGTACTTAAGAGTTGCCATATCAATTCGGATTTGACATAGACAGTGGCGCCCCCATTATTTACTATACTTAATAATATTTGTCATATTTATATCGTAGTATTTAGTATTTTTTGTTGTATACATGCTTTGCTTTTTATTAGAGTAAGAAGTAAGTAGTTTTTTGTATGTTGAGCGCATTGTAAAGTGATTGTTTCATATTTATAAGTATTTTGTGTAATCGATTATTTATTGATTTATTTAATCTTTTTTGCTCAAAAGATTACATTTAATATGCAAAAGGTGAACTTAATGCTACAATGCATACGTTGGAACATCGACTATATTATAAATAAATAGGAAGCCACAAACACAGTTAAACAACGGAAAAACAAATCATTAAGCATTTTTTATTGAAATGAATACTTCTATCCTATCAAGCCTGTAGCAACAAAACAGAGCATAGATTAGATAAACTTGGCCTAGCCTATACAATATCTGAACTATGCCTTATCACCCGCATAGAACCATGACAGCCATTGATGGTAGATTACAGTAATTACCAGTAGCGCGCGTATTCTAATTTATCAAACGACTAATTAAGTCATATTTTAATGAATTTGCAACTGAATCGGACTAATTGATACTTTAGGAGTTGGGGATGGAAAGTGGCGGAGTCAAATCAATTTGTCTATGCCTATTATGAAGTGCGTGGAACGGGTAAAAATCCAACACAGTACTATCCATATTTATATTAAAATATATTTATTTACTTTAAGTAGATAGATGTTTATGATTCCTTATCCAGGACTCTATTTCTTTTCGGTAGAGCTTAATTGCTTTTGACATGTTATAGTTTTATTTTGAATAGGCAGAACAAATAGTGGAAAAGTAAAAAACACTAGTGTGGTGATGGATTTTTCGCACTAGTGTTTTTTACTTTTCGATTTTTTTACCTTTCATTGTTCAATTTGCAATGTAAATTTGTATCAGACCAATAATTAAGTAAAATTGTATCGTTTAATTACTGTTTTATTTTAGTTTCTAGTGGTCTTGGCCCGAGCTACAAGCTCTTGCATCAAAATATACTATTGTATAGTGTCCTGGAAAATTCTATTTAGTTATTGACATTATTATAAATTATTGAACTTGTTTATATTGTTTTATCAATTATACAAAAAAATACGAAGATATAGTGCTTTGAAGTGCGGCGTGACGTCACGTTGTGACACTCTTACCAAGTTGTAACACCCCCCACTCCCGAACTGCACGTTATCTTTGTAAATTTTGATAGATTTGATAAAGCAAAAAATAGGTGTTTAATATTTTTTGATATCATAACTGGCGGGCTAATTAGAATATATTTATTTTTCCCTAGGAGGCATCCCTATTGTATTGTATTGTACTACCAACTTCTTCGCCGTTGGATTAAATACGCGCCCCCTCAGGAATGCTACATTACTACTCACTTATGTCACCGGAATTGCTATTATTGGGCTATTAGCGTCACATCCCGGAAAATATCTTTCTCATATTAGATATGTGAGAAAATGATGGCCCCTCACACGAGTCACGACTTTATTCGGCATAAACATAAAATAAGCTAGGTTTATAAGTAGTCTGGTATTAAGGTAACGTCAGAAAACATTAGAAAGTTGTTGCTGTAAGTTATGAAATAAAGCTATATGCAAGACTGAGATGCAGATATTTGCCACTCACTCTTACCCATACTTGCATCTCAAAACTTACAGCAATAATTTGCAAGTGTAAATGCGTCCTTATCCAATACCACTTTATATACCGGGTGTTGCCTGTAATAGGAGCAAAACTTGAGGGATCGTTTCCACACCACAAAGGTAACAACATTTATTCTACAACACATACATTTTTAGAAGCTTAGATACTAGTAGACAGTAATCTTTCTTACCCGGTTACCACGTGACAGGCATAGCCTAGTGTGGGACCAACAGGTATTCCGTTGCATTTGTAATATATTTTAACTTTGAATAAAAAAATTTTTTATATATTTTTTTTTAACTTTTGAAAATATCTTGTTGTTTACTAAATATGAATGAATTTAGATTTTCCAAGCCAGCAATGTATTGCGAAAACTACGAAGTTTGTAGGCTGACAGTAGATGTCAACTAGACTATTGGATGGAGTACATTGAAAATGTTCTTTAGTTTGTTCGAAAAAATCCCAAATAATAAATTACATATTTTGTAAAAGTTGTAGAACAAATGTTGCTACGTTTATAGAGTAGAAACGATCTCTTAATTTATTGCTCCTATTAAATGAAATGAAATGAAATGAAAATGAAATGAAAAAATATCTATTACAGACAACACCGAGTATAATTCGCACCTTCGGCAGGACAAGGGCACAATTTCCCCTTTTGTAACATTGTACATTGTGCCTTTGTTCTACCGAAGGTGCGATATAAAATACGGCGGTAATCTAAATATATAATACCACGTCTGAGTGACTGACTTGAAATTTGGAATTCCTGGGATATCCTAGGGGTGCACTAAGAAGGGATTTTTAGGAATTCATCCCCTAAGGGGTTAAAGTAGAGGGAGTAGCAGGAAACTAATTCTATGCGTACCAAGTCGCGGGGCTCCTCTAATAAGTATTTACATTTGTTTGTTTGTAGTCGCGTTCTCGTAAACGGTTCGGAAGGATTTTGATGAAAATAACGGATGGGTTTTTCGGGTAAAGAAATCGATCTGTCAACTTGTCATCTGCGAAAAATTCATACCTATCAGGGGAACCATCTCACACAAACTGACCTATTCCCAAACTAAGCCCTATTTAGAGATACACATACCTATTTAGAGTAATGCTAGCATTTTCACCGGTAGTTAGTTTGACTCAAACGGGAAAGACGCAACTAACTTGCAAATTACTCATATATAGGTACTTTGCAGACAACTTTAATAACTTAAAGATTTAAAAGTTGAAAATTTGAATGTTTCTAAATTTTGATGCAGTGCTTTTAACTTATAACTTACGAGCGCTGGCGTCTCACCTTACATAACTTTCTTATGCCATAGAAATGCCTAGATAACTATTTTTTTCTCTTGTCTCACTTTACTTTTTCTCTCCTAAACAAACTGCTTAGTCTACAACTCAAGAGACACACTTGTGAGCACTCCTCTAATATATCTCGCTCTTTTTCTTTAGTAAATGTTTCTAGTCAATGATAAACTTCTTCAGCTTGGAAACGATACTTTCATTTTCATAAACCATGTAGGGCTTCAGTCGGACATAATACGACTGACCCATGTTTCGAAACAATACCTGGTTCCTAAAGAGATTTCAAAATTTAAATATTAGTTGACATACAAATTAGCCAAGGCTAGGATTCTTCACGATAACAACGATATCGTCTTTCCGTATTGTCAACGTTTTGATAACTCTTATGTCATTTACAATAATGACGACTGTGACATAAACGATTTTAAAACACGTCAAACGCGATATCGTTATAACGCAGTAGCATAGAGGCCCTGCACCACTTAAGATGCTGCCAGTGCGCTACAAGCAGTGGACCTTCACAGTATCATGGCTTTTGCAAGGATCTTCATGCAGGCGCTCTTGCATGCTTGCTTCAGCATGATTATTCATACAACCTTGTCAAGTTTGCTATTAAGTCTTGCATGCTACGGAATCACTACAAGGCAAGTTTGCATATATACTACCAAAATTGTTTATTAAGATTAACACATATTTACGTATGTAGGTTTTTTTGATGGATAAATGCATGCTATGCCAATCTGAGCTTCTATTCTATTGGAGTATATTCTTGGCCCTTTAAAGTCTTTCCGTCTTGTCAACGTTTTGATAGCTCTTATTTACTTGACAGTAATGGCGGCAGAGTTAGAAACAATACCATAAGACAATATATATTTACCAAGTTGAATAGAGGCCCTGTTCAATAATACAAACTAGGCTAACCTTTTATTGTCTGTTTGTAAACTTTGTAATTTATATGTATAATATTGCAATTGTTGGCCATAAATAGCCTGAATTGGAAATTTATTCGCTTCACGAACACAATGATAGTTATAAATATAGAACTGCCAAAACATAAGGCCATTTTGCTTTTGTTTCTGATAACGAAACGCAAACGGCCTGTACAATAACGTCGTATTACTCACTGGGGACATATAAACAGACCTAGAGCAATAATAATGTAAGATTTGCTATTTATCTTTACAGGAATAGTGAATAAAAGTGATCATAGTTGCACACTTTTGTACCTTGTCGCGCTAACGCCTTTGACAGATTAGAGAGCGGTTAAAAACATGACCTTAAAGTGACAAAGCACTAAAATGTGAAGCTACTTATAAGGCTATCCATACAAAACGCTTTTCTGAGCCAACGAATAACCAGGCCCAAGTGTGTTTGGTGAAGGGAACGCTCCACTTATAACTTTCAATCAGTCCCAATAGACGGTTGTAAAATCAGCAAACTGTTGCGTAGGGCGATAACGAGTTTATTGCGCGGTTAAGTGTGGAGTAAACCTCGACATGGCTAGATAAACTTGATGGCGGAGGGACTGCAATTTGCCTGCGAATGGTTTGAATTTTGAATGGCTACAGGCACACTTTGGGTAGTTAATGCATACGATTAGAAACCGAAGTGGGAAGATACTTTATATATTTACAAAATATTTTCATCAATTACATAATATTCATTAAACAATAAAGCCTAGAAAACAGTGTTGAAACAGTCTGAAACATCGTAAAACTTTTCACCCCGTAACAAGACGTTTCTAGATAATGGCTGCACTGTCAACTGTCACCCTTAACTGTGCAATGTGCATTGCCGACAGGCTCTGTTCTGGCGATAAAGGAGTGACATAGATTTACAAGGATGATAGTAAGACTAAACCTCACATACTTACTTGAAGATGTATTATAAATTATATCGCCAACGAGTTTATTTTACTAGACTTCTATGATCGATCATTAACGGAAATGATTTACGTATTTTAAACTAGCTTTTAGGTAAGAAAAATACTCTAGACTACTTTTAATAAAATAATAAAAATAAATAATATTGATCTATTCCCAAACTAAGCTCTAGGCCTGTACTATGGGTACTAGATAACAATAAACATACTTATATAGAGAAATAAATACTTAAATACATAGAAAACATCCAAGACTCAGGAACAAATGCTTGCGCTTTTATCACACAAAAATTTGCTCATACTATGGAATCGTCCCCAGATTTACAACTCGTTCGTTATCTGAAACATTTTCGAAGTGCCACGAAATAAGATCAACAAAAATAGCTTGCGTGCAGAAAGTCTTAAGTCCGTGCTTACGGTCAATCACATTTCCTCAGTGAAACTGTAATATCACGTAAGTAACATATTAAATAAGTTGCAAAATATTCCTTAACAAGTAAGTGAGTAAGGCACATTTTGCAACTCATTGAATTTGTTAGTTAAGCGGTATTGCAGTTTGATCGATGATTTCCAAGTTACGGGTAAGTATTAAAGAGACCCTTGGGATAATCCTTCTTGCCTATTGTGGGAAACTGGAAGATATTGTAAAGGAAATTGTACATGGAAAGTTTTGTTGATTGTAATTTCGGTACGTTGATAAAATATGTTCCAGTAATATCACATAGTGAGCTTCAACAAGGTTTGAAAACAAAACGAGAATTCATATTACATTTAGATCGACCAACCTTTTATTTCATCGTTCAATATAAACTTTATGGACTTAGATATTGAATGACGGCAATATTATATCCTCCTTCCTAAAATATAAAGAATAAAACACGCATTGCATACAGAATAAAAGTTTAGTACGGTAAATACACCATTCTCCATGCTTTTCAACTTTATATCAGTCTTAAAATCCTATAATAAAATCTACAATGTCTAATGGCCAGTACTAAAAAACTTCTCGTTCCAACCAGCCAGTAATAATGTGCTAACCGACACACTTCAACTTAACCATCTCAACTACCACCAAGCACCGAGCTATTCAAAACCGTTTATGCAAAGAAATAAGCTGCTAATTTGCTTGTGTTGTGTCCGTTTTACATCGTTTTGGCTTGGTGTTAAAGGGAAGTAGAGTTAATGAGCGTTGCACTTGCACGAGGATGCCGTGTGGACAAGCTTTGCTAAACTAAAACGGTGTTTTTTATGTTTAGAACGCAATCTTTTCCTCTTCTGTCTTTTCGGATAATTGTATAGTTGGTTTATTTGTAACTTTTGAATAAGGAATTCAACGATTTCCGTTTCGCGTCCACTTTTTTGCAAAATCATACTATTATTAATATTTATGTTCAAAACAAACCGAGGGCCGGTTATTTTCATGAGAGAACGGTAGATTAATCTGTTTTAAAATGCCTAGAAGATGGATGGAACTTTTTGTTTGTCAAAATATGATTACGTTCACAAAAGATGGATTAATCGCTGAAAAATATTATGGTAATTTAAAGCTGTTTCAACACATTTACGCGATATATTAAAAGTTATTAGCATGTCAGTAGTGCTCCAATATCTTCTTACTCTGACATTAGCAATGTCTTCAAGCTTGGCGTTCATTTTTGCTGTAATTTTAATCCTTCATGAAACCTTTTATTAGTATTGCGCATGTTTTAAGCAGTATTCCCAAGAATTTTCGTCGTATTTCCGTCTCAATTTTAAAGCCACTCTCGAGTGAAGTGTTCGCATTTTAGAAATAAAGTTGGCAACATTGAAACTCTTGAGGAACGCTTATTTATTACCGTAGGTTTAATACATTAAAAATTGAAACGTGAAGTTATCAAAATGTAGGCCAGGCAATATTTTCGAATATGTTTTCACTATATTCATTAGAATATTTCGTAATGATTAGAAATGTTCTGCATCTTAAACATTGGCTTATAAAGTCAAAGACTTAAATTTGTGACTCACCTTAGGTCCAAAGTCATTCTGACGACAGCAATAAGGTTGAGATTTCTCTAAGTTACAAATGACTTGGCATCTCTAAGGACATTAAGAACTACAAGCAGTTTTTTCTTTTTAAAGTTCTTAAATTTGCGCTCGTGATCGTAACGCGCGTATCGATTACGCAGCGATCCGTGTTTATGCCTTTAACACATCTACCGTCATAAACTAGCAAAGACACGTACAGTTACAGTCCTTACACGCGTACAAGCTACGTTAGGCTCGTCAGTCGAATCCATAGTTAAGCTCGCCACAAGAACAACACTTCCTACAAAAAGTACATTAAGAAACACACAGTTAACTACGAAATCAACTAAATTAGTTGCCAATCAATCACCGTTTTCGGCAAAAAGTGCAGTTTGTTTGTTCCATAGTCACAGGTGCTCAATCGATCACGTTGAGCTGTGATGGATTGGCCATTAAGTATTCTTAGACGTCTTTGACGGCAGGATTAGTGGTCCTAAAGGAGTTTTGTTGAACAAGTACTTGTGCACCTCTTGTACACCCACGTGGGTGTCGACGGTGGGTGATTTGATCAGGGCTGGAATTTTACAAGGTAATAACGATATCGTTTTTGACCTGTTTCCGTATTGTCAACGTTTTGATAACTCTTATGTCATTTACAATAATGGCGACTGTGACATAAACGATTCTTAAAAGTGTCAAACACGATATCGTTTTAACGCACCTGAATAGAGGCCCAGGTTCATTACCACGTTTGAAATATGTTAACATTTCGAAAACATGTACTTACATATTCTTTTACTATCTTCATATTCTGCAGTCCGCCCAAATGATTAAATAGTCATTGTCAGATTTTTTGTATCCATTACATGTTCCAGCAATATTCACCAAATATTTTCTACACGAGTACACAAGTGAAGAATTAAAATACATATACAGTTAAACCATAGTAAGGTTTGAATTGAGTATACAAATAACCAGGGCTCGGATACCGGTTAAATTCAAAAACTGTTATGTACTTGACGCAAAATCTTTTCATTTCGGTTCCGTTTGCATAAACCGTTCCTTTTAACCGGTTTTTTGAGGAGCCTTTATTATATAATTCTTATCAAATTAACCGGTTTCGAGCTAAAAAACCGGTTATCGAGACGCACGTCACGCACGATAAACAAGCGCCGCTTAGTAAAACAAAACTTTTGGATTGTAGACTGGCCGCTCGTGGATTAAACCGGTTAATTTAGATTAAAATAAAGTTTTCGAAGGTTTGCGTTTCTTCGAAAAGTTTGGCGCAAAACCGAAATAAACCGGTATTAACCGCTGTTTTTTAAACCGGTTCGATTCTACTAATAGTACTCGTCTGTCTATCACTTTCACACTCTCCCTACCATAAATAATGCATTAAAACAAGCAAGACAGTGACAGCGATGTCTATCGCTGTCACTCTCAGTATCGGCAGTCTTGCCGAGTACTATTAATAGCCTGGTTTTGCTATAATTATATGCCTACTATATTATAAACTTCCCTCCACGGTGCTTCCTCAACGTTATCTGCTCTTCTTTAAGCGTCGCTTATAAGAGTATTAATCGTTAAAAGGTAGTGAGTTAGATGTTTATGGGCAACGGTGACCGCTTTGTTCAGGTAGCCTGTCAGCTTGTTTGCTTTTAATGGCTACGAATATTAAAAAAACCACCAAACCTCGATCACTTCTAGAAATAGGCTTAAAAATTTCCACCACAACCCTTTCTAAATGTTCGCTAAACGTACTACTATAGTAAATTAAACTTCAGTGGGGAAAAAGAAACAACTATTATTCAAATAAAATAATAGAGACAGTTTTAGAAAAGTTACCATCCATAACGTTTTTGCAAAATAAACATAAGAAATAACAATGTTTTCTTCAATCGTAATTAGGCCAACGGGCAACTAGTTAAGTCTGTTGCACGAAAACAAGTTAATAATGTCTTGTTACCACATAAATGAGAAAGCGTTCTTTATTTCACAATGTCACCATTCTGCGGTAAATAAAACAGTTTTAGGTGCTAGCTTAAAGTGGACTTTTCTATCAAATGCAATAAAACTACATTGTAGCCATCAGTTCGTACAAATTCCTTGTAAAAACACGGTAGAGTGTTGGCTTAAAAGACATCTCTGAGCTCCAACTTAACGATGGACCATTTTGCTATTGCACTTAACAAAATGGCGGATTTAGCACTATTTACGGAAACGTTAAATCTTTTATTTGCAGTTATTAATCGTAATGATGATTTTTTCATGGCAATTGTGTACATTATATCCAAACATAGAGGAGTAAATATAGACATGGTTTAACGCAGCAAAATAATTTGCAGCTGTCTTGCCAAAAACTGATTAATGAAATCATAATGCTACATGGCATTGTCAATCATATCAGGCAAAAACATAACTAATATAAAAAGATACAACAATACGGAAAAGGTTAATCCAAAGTAGTTTAAGTAGCGAGTGCTACGCAAGATAAGTAATGTTTATCATAAAATAAATAACAATTTCCACTTCAGTAAAGCTCTCCGTAATAAACTAGGTTATTTAACCGTGATTATTGTTACCTCAGAGCTAGTTACAAGTTTTATAGCTCTTCAAGCCACTTTTTATGGGATTTAAAAGAACTATCTCTACCTTCAGATTAAATTTCATTTTCGTAACACATCTGATGAGCATCGTCAATATAAACAACATCGTCCTAGAGTCGTTCAAATTTCTGGCATCTGCTTTAACTATCATGTTCATGATCAACATGATCATTAACATAATTATTATCATCATCGTCATCATGATCATCACAATTGGCATAATGAAGAAGAAGAAGAAGAAGAAGAAAATCGTTTATTTGATGCAAAACACAAACTACTAAACTACTAAAGGTAAGACGGTTGACCCTTGCCTATAACTCCAAATAGCAAGGTAGCTAGGTGAGAGAAACGCCGCGCTGACATGTTTAAAAGCTTGCTTCTGTTCAAAAAAGGTGTAATATGGGAGCGGCAAGGAACATCAAAACAATAGCGCACGCAGGCATTTTGAACACGCTGTACCATCTTGCTCGTACGAGCTAATAGACAACCACTAAACACAACATCAGCGTAACTTAACTTTGAGAGAATCAGGGAATCACATAGTTTAATACGCAGGTCAACGCTTATGTGGTTGCGAACTTGATATAATACCTTAAGCCTATAAAAGCAATTACGAACTAGTTCCAACACATGTCCCTCAAAACGTAGCCTGCTATCCATCAAGAGGCCGAGATTGCGAGTCTCAGAAACGATCTCCAGACGATCACCCATTATAGAGACATGCGGGTCACAAAAGGTAATGTCCCGTATGTGTTTTTTGGAACCAAACAGTAGCAATTTGGACTTACTACCATTGAGAACCAAATTATTTTTCTCGCACCACTCAGCCACGTTACCTAGATCAATGTTAAGTTTATTCACTGTTGAGTTTGTTTCCGCGGGCTTAAAAGATATATATAATTGAAGGTCGTCTGCATACAAATGGTAATTACAATTAGAAATATTATTTATTATATCACTGCTGTAAAGAATAAAGATAAGCGGTCCCAAAATCGACCCCTGAGGGACTCCTCTAACGATCGGCATAATATTCGAAGCCAGTGTTATACCCGACTCATTACGTACCTCGACGAACTGTTTACGGCCGACGAGATAGCTAGAGAACCAATTCACTGTTCGGGTGTCAAACCCATAATATACAAGTTTTGCTAACAACAATGTCGTATTAATCGTGTCGAAAGCTCGTGAAAAATCCAACAAGACTAGTAAAGTGCCCTCACCATTATCCTGAGCAACTAAAATATCATCCACTACGTCGAGCAAGGCGGTCGTAGTACTGCGAGATTTTCTAAACCCCGATTGTTTTTTAGGCAGCAGGTTATTGTTTTCCAAATACTTTATCAGTTGGACACTAACGACTTTTTCAACAATTTTCGACAGAAAAGGCAATATACTAATGGGGCGTAGATCTTTAAATGCCCTTGGATATTGAACTTTGGGTATGGGTTTAACTTTGGCAGTTTTCCACAACTCGGGGAACTCTCCAGATAATATTGACTTATTAACAATTTTTGTAATTATTGACAACGTGTGCGGCAGTGTTAAAATAATCATATTAAGGGTAATGCCGTCAGATCCCTGAGCATTACTGGAAAAAGATTTAATAATATTAAAGATAGCTCTTTCATCAACGGGTTCAAGAGAGAACACTTCAGTGCCAAATCGATCCGCCTTGTACCTAGCTAAAAGGGAATTATCAACTTGGCCATCTCCAGGCAAATTAAGAAAGTGTTCATTAATATGGTTAGGGTTGCTTAAATATGACGGCAGATCCGATTCCTTACGTTTAAAATCAACGACGTCTTTCTTAATATTTTTCCAAAGGACACGCGAGCTTTTTATATTACTATTAATACGCTGGTTAAAATATGCAGTCTTTTCAGTAAGGAGTGCAGATTTAGTAATGCTCTTCAGTTCCCTATAGTATTTAATGTGAGCTTCTGACTTTGTTAACTTACAACGAACGTGGGCGTCATCACGTAACTTCATCATTTTCTTCACCGTAAAAGTAATCCAGGGATAAGAGTGACTTTTAATCAGAACTCGCGTAATGGGCGCAGCCTCATCAAATAGCTTCAAAATACACTCATTGAAGGACTCCACCATGTCATTCACACTATCAGACTCCAGATTTCCCCATGCAATTGATTCCACGCGGGCATTAGATACCACTAGATCAATATCCTTTAAAGGCCTGTAAATAATGAACTTTGGTGGTGGCTTACTTTTTTTAATCTTTAATTCGCAGGTAATGAATGAATGACTACTGAGATCAGGTATATAGTTAACTTTTAAGTTGTGTACGCATATATTAGAACAGACCAAATCGATTAATGTTTCGCTTTGTTCGGTAAAATGAGTTGGGCAATTGACATACTGTGTTAACTCCATACAATTTAGGAAATCAATCAGTTTCTTTGTATGTAGTTCGTTTGTATTTAAGATGTTAACGTTTAAATCTCCCAATAGTATAACATGGTCGAATCTAGAGAGGGACGCAACAGAGTCACTAAGTGCGTCAATAAATGTATCGATATTCAACCACGGAGGGCGGTACGCTGTACCTACAGCAAGTTTAATTCCATTCAGGTTGAGACTCAGCCACATTTGTTCTACCTGGGGTGTAGGCGGGTGCGGGATAAGCCGCGCAGTAATGCCGTGCTTAATATAAAATCCGACACCACCTCCTCGCGAGCGCACACTAGCGGGGCGCGGGACGTGCCGTAGTCGGTATCCAGACGGCGCAGGCGCACGCGCCTCTTCGCCCTCACGCAGCCAAGTCTCATTAATAGCCATGAGATCCACATTATACCGCGCCATGGCCGCGACAAACTCGTCGTGGCGTGTTCCGAGAGATCCGGGGTTTAAAAGACCAAGTGACACATTCTTAGGCTTAATGAACTGTATGACAAACGAGTAAACTCTTTCAATAAACTTGCAGCATGAAAGGAGTTGACGACAAATTGTAATGTGACGCCAGTCTTTGGAGGTCCGATGTGGATAAGTAGTGTTTGTAGAATAAATATATTTGTATAAATACTTTAATGATAATAGAGAACAAGTATTTTGAGATGAAGTGATTTCTAGAGACCATCGAGCAGCGATTTCTTCCAGCGTAAATGAATTAAAGAAAATAGGGATTAAAACCAATGAATTTAGTGTACATTCACACAAGTTGACACTATCGTAACAGAGTTGCACCTTAAATACAGTAAAAATATGTACCAAGTAAAAGTTCAAAAACTCCATAAATAGAGTGGTTTTTGAATTGGTGTAATGCTTATTATAAAAGAGTATTTTTATCTTTAAAAAACTTTGACATACAAGTATTATTTTGCTATAGCATGCACATGAAACTATCAGAGAATCCAGCACCATATTAAGTGAATATAAAACATAAATCGCCCTAATATATTGTAAAACGCCGCTAAAATCACGGTATAACACATTGTGTTTTAGTGGAGCGGACGGTGTAATTACCCAAAAACTCGCACCAATTCGTCCTCAGAGCACAAACGAAAGCGCGGCGATCCGTGTTCTTTCCGCGCAAATATTTTCCCATCTCGCGTCCAAACGAACTTCCAGTTAGTGCGGAGTGCTTCTCCACGCGCTTTGTAGAAGAGTTGACGGTTCGTGCGAGTTAGTCTCTCGTTAATATGAAGTCGATGCGCATCAGAGTCGAGACCCAGGCCTGCGGTGGTGACCCCGCGGCGCACGCGCGCGGCCGCCAGCAGCTGGTCCCGGTGAGTGCGGCGCGCGAGTCGAACGACGAGCGGTCGGGGGCGCGGGCGCGCCGCAGGATCCTCCACTCGCCGGACCGGCCCCGCACGCTCCGCGCTGACAATGTCGCGATCCTCTAAGGTCATGCCAAGTTTGCTAGCCACGGTCAAAGCGAGGTGTATGGACAGCTCATTATTATCTTCCGGTATACCAGCTATTTCGATATCGTTTCGCAAAAGTTCTTGGTCGCGTTCATTTAATTCGTGCTTGAGTTCCGATATTGCTTTTTCCAAGAAGGTGACGTCTGTCGCCACCGCCCTCTCACTCTGAGAACGCTCGATGGCTTCCACCCGAACCGCTAGGGCATCCATGCGACGGTTGCAGCTGTTGACGGCGGCGGTTAACTCTGCTACGACATTCCTGAATTCCCGCATCTCATTTTTCATCTCCTCCCTGAACAGTCGCAACTCTGTAATTAATTCAGAACCAGCCGATATAGCTGCGGGGAAAGGAGGCGACACAGGCAGGAGCGTGGCAGCACAACTATTATTCGGATTGGGGCGAGTGCGTAACGTTACAAACTCATAATTTTTTTCGGTGTCAGCACACGAGGGTAAATCCCGTTTTATTGGTGTATTCGTGTTATCAGTCTTAGGTTCCTTGCTTACGCATTCCTGACATTTCCATTTTTTTTTAAATTCTGCTGTTAGGATATTATTAAAACGCCTCTCAGTGATATTTGCACACAACAGGTCAAAGAATTTAGAGCAATGACTGCATTTGAGGAATTGTTTATTTACAATATCTTGCGAGCATCCACTGCAAGACATAATTTTAGTAACTGGTGGCGCCATCTCTGAGGGACGATATGAAACTCGTTCGATCAATCAATACGGACAAAGAATGGATTGCGGAGTATATCTCCAAGTTCGGGTGATTTCTTCTAGATGGCGTTAACTGGTCACTTGCGAAATACGGTATGCGACTATTGTATTAACTACCTACCGTAAATGTTATTTCACAATTGGGTTTTATTGACCAGATAATGTACTTTTATCTACCACGAGAGCAACCGAACCAAGATAATTGTTATAATGTTAAGCAGCTATGCTTTTTGTTTACTCACTTAGACGGTTCTGCGATGTAAACAATTCACTCAAAGCACAGTTCACTGAAGTGTTTTTTCGAGCTTGCACTTAATACTTTTAAGATATAACGTTCACAGAGCAGGAGCAGGGTATAAGACACTGACAAATGATTAATTTGGGCCGAAATACCTAGAAATACTATTTTTAAACTTAAATAATTATGGAGCTAATATTACTCGGACGGCAGCGCCATCTATCACTCACCTATAATCATCACCGTTTAACTTTTTTGAATCGTTTTATTATGCACACGATCCTTGGCTTGTTAATTGTGTACTAGTCTCCATAGTAATTCGTACCTGTTGCGACTATAATCCCATAATTCAGACGTATGATAATTACAATGGAGAGCCTCCTATTTAACTATTTAACCTGTATCCGTAACCTTTCATTATCTCTACTTATCTTTTTTTAGTGTTTTTTGGGGTTTGCTCCCAAAATTAATTCAAAGTCAATCTATTGTTCATTACATTCATACATTAATTTATTCATGTCTTGACTCTTATAGAATTAGCGTATTTGGCTATTTCAATAGAATCTATTCGTTGTAAAAGTAAAGTAAAAAATATTGTTGGTAAATAATACACTCTATTTAATGAGTTTATTTATTATCTGGTCTTCTTGCTGTTAAATCATTTGTTATTTCGTAGTACTGATTCTTGTTGTCCGGGCAGCCTATTTGCAGAACAAAGATATCTTATTCTACTTACTGGTACAATGCTAATCTGTAGACCACCGGCGTTCTTTTCAATTTCGATGGCTAACAAATAAAGAAATACAGGTTTTATTCGTAATTACATATGTACATAATGTGTGTGTATGTTATCACGCCTTTATTCCCAGAGTGGGGTAGGCAGAGCTACAGAAATACCAACAACTCTAAAAAGGCTTGTTGATAATTCTGTAACCACATTTTGCACAATCAGGCCAAGATGTTTATCATGTTTGTTCGTAATTATTAATGGTTATTACAAGTTTCATCGTTTTATGTTAGTGCATAATGTAATATTTTAATCTTTCGTGCTTAGTTTACCTTTATATGATTTAATAACTAAAACGTCACTTTGCGCTTAGTATTAAGTTTCGTGTAGAAATATTTACGAAGAATTCCAGTGTTCTCCCGTAGCGAGGAGAAGTTAAAACCTTTGTAACTACCCACTAAACAGCTCTAACGTCTCACAAAGCAAATACAGGGTGGAACAAAGTCTATAACCCTGTCTAGAAAAACACCCGGTAACGGAAAAAAAGCACAAGTTAAAATAGGAGTCCATTCAAACTCCAATCTTAACTTTTGTGTTCAACGTTCAAAATAAAAGTAACACGCTATAGACGTATTTGCAGCTACTGCTGTTGCAATCTGATGTCTATTTCATGTATTACAAGATTATTTCTCCAATAACACTAGTATGAAGATATGAGATTAAGAAAGGAATCATTTTTATGTTGTATTAAGGAGTGTGATGTCGCAGTAACGTGGTAAAATAAGTTTAACCCGCGAAATAGCTAGCTTACAGATAAGTTTTGTTAAGTAATGATACATATTTTTATAAAGAAAACTAAGGAAGAAAGAAAGGATAGAAACACTTTTATTTGCAACAATCACACGTCAAATCACTTAAAAGGAGAAGAATCAACAGAAAATAGGTTAAAACTAACTTTTTATTTTAAATTCCTGTGTTACACTTAACTAATAACAAAGTATTACATATCTAAGTATATATTTCTCTATATAAGTAAGTTTATCGTTGTCTAGTATCCATAGTAGAAGTCTAGGGCTGAGTGTGGGACTAAATCAATTTCTATGTGATTGAGGCTTCTAGTACTGTTAGGCAATGGGCTTGCAACCTGTCACTAATACACTGGTGCAAAACGTGGTTACATAATTATTAAGAAGTCTTTTTAGAGTTGTTGGTATTTCTGTAGCTCTGCCTACCCCACTCTGGGAATGAGGGCGTGATGTATGTATGTACGTAATTATAATGTTTTAAATTTATAACCCACTGAATGAGGTAGTGATTCTCGGCTACATAATATTTTGTCAAAACGCAAATACTAAATAATCCTTGTAAATTAATGTACTTACTGAAGTTTCAGCAACTTTTTGTGATAATTTCAGAATTGTCAGAAAGGTCTTGAAAAAATACTTTTCAACTTTTACAATAAGGCGTAGATCTTAAAAGTAATTCACACATAGACCAAAAATCTTCATACCGTAAAGTGCAAAACCAATCCTAACGCATCCTTTTATTGATTTGGCTGCAACGTAGTGCATAAAGGTGTCAGTTTACCATCGGTCTATAATTAAATCTAACTGGACTGCAGCCCATTCAATTTCACGCGGAAATCTGTCTTTGTGCAGCGCGTGGGCGGCAAGTGACGCTTGCTTGACAATGAATGCAACCGCATGCACTTATGAATGACGTAGGAAAGATATTTTTCAAAGATTACGGCATATTGTCATAGACTTATATATTACTTCGTATGGACTGGCCTCTAGAATAAATATCTGGAAAACAAAATGGTGCTAAATCTATGGTTTTGGCACCATTTACTGACAGTGACGTTTCAACCTCGCGCCAAGTCAAACTTGCTTTTAAAAGTCTAAAATTCCATGTTGTGTCATTAATAAGTCTAAGAATTATACCTTAAAGGTATCGAAAACGAAAAATGGAGTTTATTTTTTCCAGTAAGCATTATTAAATAATGTCCAGTAAACCATTTTTTAATGCGTTTTTAATATTATTGTAAATACGGCTTTTGCTTGCTTACCCGACTACGTTACAGAGTATGGTGACGCGTGTCTAACGCATGCAATCAGCAACCTTCTAGTTTGGCTGGTTTACATTAGATTAAAAATACCGCGTAAACATAAACATCCACACGATATAACCTTGTAATAGGTTTACGGCAGCTCAGATTGTATTGTAAGGCATTATAAGGGTAAACGTCGTCTTTAAAAGGTTACGTCGACCGCTCTAAAACAAAGTATGACAGAGTTTGTTTTTAATTTTGTCAGACACTACTATGTAGTCTGACGTAGTTTGTAAGTAATCTGATAGATGGCGCTACTGTTTCTTGGCCAAACATGTTTGACATTTTTGTTTGGACGGCCCTAGCTAGTTGTTTAAATCAATGCAGATTGTACAGTTATGTTTGCAATACCTACTTCTAAAGCAGAAATTTAAGTAAAAACTAGTTTGATCAGATACCAAAAATGCACTATCGATACCACATATAGACAGTTCGTTGCTGTAATTCACATTGTGTTTAAATCGGGTACATTTTTTTATCGAAATTCCTTTCAACGAGCGTTATCGTTACGGAGAATTTTTATGTCATCGAAATGCATTTCTCTCCGCACGAGTTTTTTTTTTGGTAGTCACAGTTCTTAACTTATTTAAACTACGTTATTATTGTTTAAGATATCCTAAAAACATTATGGTCTCAATGATCATAGCGATCGATCAAATAATAGAATCGATGAAGGGAAATTCGAAAATGATGGGTTACCATTTAAATCATTAAATATTCATCATAACTGTATATAATCTGATGTTTTTGATGGTAATGGACATAGTTTTGGACAGTATATAACTAAAACTTGATAGGACATTGTAGGTCTTGATTACACTTAATTATAAAATATCTGGCAACACTTGTCGTATGTTACATTATACTCAACAATTCTTCTGTCAAAATATTAACCGCCCAGCCGGAGTTGGCCCGCCAGGGTGTATTCATAATAACTATCACCTCTGTTCCTATAAAAGGTGATTATGATTGTCTAAAAAATGAAATACGAATAGGGTCTACATCATAAGTATGAATCTACTTTGAAAATAACATAAACTAAGTAGGTACCTATTTGGTACTGAATTAATATTTTCCAATACTAGAGCAGTTTCTAACTCAACGAAACGTTCTTTGAAAAATACGAATGCATTGAGTTCAATTTCCTATTCATTCATAACGCATAAAGTGCTGCACACGCCGCTTCGCGTGATACTTTATTTTCTTTTCTAAAACATGAAAATGTTTGAAATAGAACGTAGTAAGGGTGTCTTTTTTGATTCCTATTATTCCTGCAATTTTTTATTAATGTTTAAAGTTTACAAACTAGTGTTATAAAATGGTAATAGATTGAAATAACTTTTAAATGAACCGTTGGCTCGACTAATCTATGGCAGTGTATACTCGTAATTAAAAGCCATGACCGTCGTTAGCGACTCTACTCTTTTCGAGTGAGCGAGGGTTCTGCGGTTCGATTTTTATGAATCGAACACTCAACAATTTTATTCGACAATGGACGTGTAAAGGTAAAATCGGAATTTTTAAAGTGCGTGGTTGGTTGGGTCATTTTTAGGGATTTAATTTTTAATATTTGTTATAAACAGGTAAAATCAAATGCTAGGATCTTGGGGATGGTTTTTTTTTAATTTGGCGACCACCAGCAAGCATCATTTTTTGCATTAATATGTAATTGTATTACTATTTTTAAATGTACCTACTAATCATAGTTATAATTATCCCTTTAATTCACACCTTTTAACGACTGAATAGACTACATGAAAGTACTCCATCCAGTCCATATTTCTATTCTAATTGCACATAACAAAAAGTAGTTGCATACTGTTATTGTAAAAAAACATTATACAAGCTGTTTTTCTTCATTACGCTTTCTAGAAACGTTTTCAATCACAAACCGTTTTAATCCGCCTTTGATAAAAGTACCTTTTGTTGTTTGCAATATCTTTTGTTTTCTTGAAAGGTATTTGCGATACGATTTTAATCTAACCTTAAAACTGGAATCGATTGGTTAAGATAATTGAAAATGGCGTCCCAATAAAATCTGTTTCTATTTTTCATAATCTTTCAGACTTTAGTAACATGACTTTTGGTAAATGGACTCTGGGGCCTGAGAATATAGATTGAAATACTTTAACTTAAACGTTTTCTTTTTCTTGATATCCAAGTCGTGAAAAAACATCTACACGATATATTGAGTAAACCAAAACTAGTTAGTGTCTGGACTACCTTTTAATCAGGGGTCAATTAGTACCAACGAAGTTAACTGCCGAAATTTTATTTGTAAATTAATTGCAATTTGCTTCACATGTTGGTTTAGGACGGTTAATTCAGTTGTTCTGCCGCAAATGTCAATACAATTTATAAGTACAAGTAGTACAACAAGGTAAATAGTTAAAGGGACGTTTTTACGGTCTAGAGAAAGCTTCCCATTCGATTCTGTTTCTTTTTCTTTACGATATTATTGATTAATTTGGTACGGTTGCGTAATTTTATTTATAATTCAACTTTTGTATACTTAAATAAAGGATGTTCTCTAAAAATTCGACGGTATAATGAAAAGTTGCGGAGAATGGCCCTCACTCTTCGTTTTAATTGTTTCAAATTACGATTTATCGATCTATGACCTCAAGTGCAGTTACCATCAGATGAGGCGGTTCAAAAACGAAAAATAACATCTGCAATATGTAATCGTGACAAAAAACTAAGAAAAACCCGCAAGTTCATCTAAGTTCTTAACATAAAAAGAGAATTCTCACACGCTTTGAATATAGAAACGGCGAATGTCACTATAGAGCCAAACAGGCGTAATAAAATCAAGCGTACTCGTAATCTCTTCCCACTAACGGTTGACATCACTTGGCTCATATTGGGGAATTTTCGCTAGTCTCCAAGCCATAAATCCATCGTAATATGACGTCACACGTCGTGACTTTGGCGACGAAGATATTCGGTGCCTACTTGAGTGTAAATATCGTGAGGACTGATTGTTGGACGTGACGTCACACATAAGTAGATAGACGATTTCGGTCGTGAATTGTAGCTGGCCAAAGAAAAAGTGTTTGCAACAAAGTTTTTTGTAAAGGTCTTGACTAAGATAGTTAAAATGACTTTAATACTTGCATGACGTACCTTTGTAGGTAGGGCTCTTTGCTTACAAACAGCTAAAAAAAATGTGAAAGAGTATGTTTTATTTAAGTGAACAGTCTGACCAAAAATGTGCACTGCTTAGTTTTTATGAATGTCTAGGATATAGAAGCTTTGTCCTCGCACGGGCGAGGATTTTGTCTATTTTTACATCTGGTTAATTTTACCACTCGCTAGCTGATTTATTCATTTTATGCAAGATTGTTTTAGTTACTTGGGCTTCATCAACATTGTAAATGCATTTGTGTGAATTGATGTTATTTTAGTGCATACTTATGCATACGTTAAGAATTTAATTAAAAAATCTACTTCTTTGAAGTATTTTTCACGAACAATGTAAAGGTAAGTTGGTATAATAAAACAAATCTAGAAAAGTTTCACCAACCTGTATAAGTAAATCAACAGATCTCACTCACTATTTAATAGAGAGTGTTCTAAAATACTTCTAGCAGCCACACTCACTGTTAGTTGATAACGATTTAGTCGTTCCTCAGGGACGATTTTTCATACATATGTTTGAATACCGAGCTAATTGTCTCTATAATGCCTGAGTGCGGTGGTAAAAGCCGCCGGGAGTGAAATATGTCAGTATTTATTACCCTTCACTATAAGTTTATAACTTATTCTTGAAAGTGTTCTAAGAACGAGGCATTTTTTGTTTCATGTTTTTGTTTTGTTTCTGTATGTAAAAGGGTAATTGGCAACCAATGCACTGAACAACTCTAATTTATGTCATCGACTATTTTAAACTGAAATCCTGTTAAAAGCTTGCGCGATAAACATGAGACGTTATACTGTAAAAATATATAGTTGTAATCGATTTTTCTAATCATTTTGTAGCAACCTGTATATCGAGGGTAAATTCGGTAATGGCCGGCTCGAGCCACTTTGGAGAGTAAACAATGAGTCTGATGCTACCATTATTTCACTCCTACCCCTTGTCAACATACGTATCGAATGTACGGATTGGTTTACTTGAATAGCTCTTAACGTATTTTTCCCAAATATCCCTTATTTGAACCTATAAAAACAAAACACAGGCAACTGGTTTTCTATACACAACTCCGTCTATCATCTCATGATTACTGAATACGATTTTTACAAATTTTAACTACTTTAAAAAAGGAAATCCTTTTAAAATTGGAGTTATGTACACCAGTCAAGGGCGAGTCGGGCTCGCGCACCAAGACCGTACCACCCGCCGAGTACGTATTATAATATATAAAGTTCAGAATACATAAAAGTCCATAATCTATAACGGTTTTATTTCTGAAACTGTAAACTTTTCACGAGTGTTATGTACAAACCTAACCTAACCTAATGGGTTCTATACAATGGCCTTATAAAAAACCTAAATAGTTTACGGTTTCAGAAATAAAACCATTATGTATTATAAACATTATGTTTTATGAACTTTTATGTACTTTATATATCATTATACGATCCCCCACCCGATTCTGCTTCTACCGTAAAAACTGCTACGGAATGTGAAGGTTGTCTGTCCCGTGAGTAGTATATAAACAAACACCAAAATCAATTTTAAAGAAATGCGTATTAAATAGGTATCTTACAAGTAAATAACTAGAAAACGCCTGCAAATTCGTACGCGTCAAACAGTTTTCTGCCATTTAGTACCGTTGGGATTGATTTTGTTTTCTTAATGCCTTCTAAGGGTTCCTAAGGAATAGTCTCTTTAAATATGCTGAGCATTATGCTGAGGTGGGACCATTTGGTGAGTACATTCTTCTTGTGCGTATTCCTCTGTTCTTTTTTGTTGTTTGTCACGAATAAATGTATTTTTTCTTTCTTTCTTTAAATATCAATTAGGTCTAGCAGCCGTTTAGTCACGAAAGACTTTTAATATATGTATAGGAAAACTGTTAAGCCGCAAAAGTTCTAGTGTAAAAAGAACAAGAAAAATTGGGTAGTTTTGGCTTAGTAAATGTGTTCTTACTGGCCGAAGTTAATCCAACGAGGCCGTAAATGGATGTTCCCACCAAGATTAACCTCAAATAGCCTCGAATAAAACTGGCCGAAAAGAAAATTCGTGCAAAACAGACACTAAAAATATATAGTTCTTCATTTAAAAAGATGTATTCCAAAGTTTAAATATTTACATTCCAGAACGTGTGCAGCGTTCATTTTTTAAATATTTAAAAGGCCGTAAATGTTTTACAATTTGCCAGTATTAAAATTGTAACTTCTACGTCATAGAGTATTTTCTTTTTTAAATGACGTTCCTATTTTTACCAAGCCACAGTGTGCCAGGAATGTCTTGAAAAAGTGGATGCCATTTGGTTTTTATGAATGCCATAAAGAAATACTCGAGTTAATTTTCTCCCACTGCTTTATCTTGACTAGTTCAACGAAGATTTGCGACGCTATAACATTATATCTTCAGTTGTTACTATGCTTCTCTTATGCCAACAATTTTATTTGCATAAACTATTTCTGTAAATAATAAAAGTATCGAACGACGCCGGTTATGCTCGTGTAAAATAATTAACATGACACGTTTTGAATTAAGCATATCACGTGTCATAATTTCAATTAAAGCCTTTCGAAATCATACGAAATGTAATTTTGTTAACAAAACTAATCTGTAAATACTTATAAAAATAAACAAAAATAAGCGTTTGGAAATAAGTTTTTTTTTGTATTGTCCATGCCTACAGATAATACATAATTGATTAAATAATGATTTTTAGGGTTCCGTACACAAAGGGTAAAAACGGTAGGTACCCTATTACTAAGACTCCGCTGTTTGTCTGTCCGTCACCAGGCTGTACCTCATGAACCGTGATAGCTAGACAGTTGAAATTTTCACAAGTGATGTATTTCTATTATTGCTATGACAACAAATACTAAACATAGAATAAAATAAATATGTAACTGGGGCTCCCATACAACAAATGTGTTTTACACAGAATAATTAGCTGTGTGTTCACCTAAGAATAAAAAAATAAATTAAATAAAATACAACTCCCATACAACATTAAAGTGATGTTATTGCCTTGAAAAAAAAAATGAATATAGTGTCTAATTTTGTATAAATAATGGTACGGAACCCTTCGTGCGCGAGACCGACTCGCACTTGGCAGGTTTTTTATTTTTCCTTGAATATTAAGGGGCCAAGGCTAACGTTGTTAAGCCAGGTAGAGGCGCAAGTTATCTAATTAGAGAAATTGGAGCAATCTGCTCCCTGGCTAAGCCACTCGACTGCATCGCGTTTAGAATAATTAAAATATTGGTAGGCGGGAAATACTTTACGGGTAAAAATAAGACTGGGTTAGCGTAGAAAGATGTGAAACGAACTAGTCACATCGTTCTAGCATTTAGAATTATGCGACTAGATAGCCGTCGAATCTATACGACGAATACCTGGGGCATGCTGAAAGTTTCTGCTACTGGCCACTTAAAATAAATACTTTGAAAAACGATAAATTAATTTTAAACATCTTATCTAGTCTTATTTATCAGAATCCAGTAACTTTCAGTATGACCCAAGTAAACGTCAATGATATCAAAAAGTGCTGACAAATAGTACCAAAAAGCACTCAGCGTAATATAATTAAAATAAAAATTAAATATTTTAAAATTACAATCTATATGTACTTATCCTCATACCATTGTAGCTAACGTATTGTCAATAATAGAGTAACAAAGTATAATTTAAAAATAAATGTGGTTACTCTTATCTTGCCTTCATGAAAGAACACACGTTAAGTATGTATGTTTGTATGTCAAAATTACAAAATAAAACCGAAACAATACAATGAAGATACAAGAAAATAATGTACAAAGGCGAACTTATACCATTAAGGGATCTCTTCCAGCTAACCCTTGAGAGATTGAGAAAAGTGAAAGGTTGTGCATCCAGTAGGCAAGTTTACAAATTTCTTTAGGATAAGAGCATACAAATAAGTCCTAAGTATAAAAATAAAATTAAATACATTCAAATACGTACAGTAATATGCTAGACAGAAATATGTATATATTTATAAATCAATATACATACTTAAACTTACATAAACTACATTGAAGTAAAGGACAGTAGTTGATACGATATTTAATTTTAGGAGCTAGGGTTAAGCCAAAACTTCATCTTGCCTTTTAAGGAATCAACTGATTGTGATTGCCTGAAGCCGGACGGTAGCCAATTCCACAACCTGACAGAGTGCACCGAAAACGATTTGAAAGAAAGAAAGAAAATACTTTTATTGACACAAAAACGACACGGTTTAAAATAGGATTTAGAATAGGATTTTGATTTGTGAGACGGGAAAGCGAGAGTGAGATTGGCCTTTGAGCGCAACCGGTTTTGAGAACCGTAGGCCATAACGCTAAACCTCTCTGAAAGGTAGAAGGGAGAACAAGGATTAAAAAGAGTTAAAAAGCAACGACAGAATGTGAACATTTCGGCGAAAACGAATGGGTAACCAGTTTAGCCGTGCACGGAAGTTGGAGACATGGTCATATTTACGCAGACCAAAAATATATCGTATGCAGATTTTTTGGAGTAGCTTCAGAGCCCCTAGCCAAGATGCGTTCGCTAACTAGCGATTCGATTCGTTTGGTTTTAAATCAATCGTAATAATGGTAGATCACGTGACTTTTCGAATGACGTGATCTACCAGTGACGCAATAGGTTTAAAAACAAAACGAATCGAATCGCTAGTTAGCGAACGCATCTTGGCTTGGGCCTCTGGTTATATCTATAAAACTCACAAACTAAACCTGTCACGTGGTACTATCTCGGTGGCTTACGTCAATTCCATCCATTTTTCAATCGAAACATAATCGGTAACGATTGTCGAATGCAACACAAGCCCCACAGAACTGGCGTCTACATAAATATACATCATGAAAATATAACTGTGCTTCGATCGTCAGTAGGAAAGAACTACGTTTGGAATAAAAATACGGCCCCGAGGTTTGCTTGATTACAGAACTCCGCTCCGTTGCGGTATTTTGGAACAAAATTGAATTTGGGTTTCACCATTTACGATGGTGTATTTGGTGAATTGTTGCTGGTAACCAGAAAAGCCAGTATTGGTTATTCCTTGGTTTGGGATAGATTTCGAACACCAAGGTGAAATTGTAATTCTAATTTTTAAACAGAACATGTACCTAAACGTTTATAGATAGCTAAACGATGCGTTTGTATGATGTAGATTTAATTGCCACTAATCGGAACATATTTAATAATATAAAATAAAACATATTTTTTTACTCGAGAGCTACTTTATGACATTGAAAAGACAAACAAGTACAACGTAGTTATAGTATTAATGTTATTTGTTACTAGTATATTGTTTTAATGTGTTTGACCCACTTTACTTCACCTTATTCAGTCTTTTTATTTCAAACACGTTAGTCACGTTCAAATTAACTTTGCGTTGACGACATAAAAATAATTACTTTAACTTAAAATTTGAGAGACTTGTCTTTGGTAATCACAAATTCCTTTCATTTGATGGCTTTTGGTTTGTAAATAGAACTTAGGAATTACGTTTTAATACGTGCACTGCGTTCCCTGCCAGAAATAAGAAGTTGTGTAGAAATCGTGAAGGCCAAGTATGCCCCTGGCACTGAAAGAGGCTTGGTTTATGAATTGAAGAACAATTGATGTTGTAATTACGTGTAATTTTATGCTTTAATTAATTTTGATTGTGTTCACTTAATATGATATTATTCTTCACGCGTTTAGTTTCAAAGGCATTTTTGTAATATTACAACAATAACTTTGACTTGTTTTTAATAGAAAAAAATAAAAAAAAGTTTATTCATTGTTATTCTAAATCAAAACATTAGTTTTGGCTGATTATGTCTCTAAATAAAAAAGCCAACAGACGAATATTACCTCTCCTCTTTTCTTTCACACAGTAAAATAAAAATAAAATAAAAATCGGACTCCAAACCATTCATTCGTATTGAATTGAAATAGCAATTTACGTATGTTGCCTTGCCTCAAGCAAAATTCAAATCGTGGAAGAATTGATCCAAATCAATCAGACAAAACTATATTCAGGAAACTACGTAACAGAAAATAGAATCAAATTGTTTTGACTACAATAAAATGGTGGAAGACTTCAATACAAACGCTTATTTAAAGTTCAGATTTGTAAAAAAAAGCCCGCTTAGAGGAAATAGTTAAAATCACATCAAATTAAATAGCCTTTTTGATGTGATATTTCACGAACGCGAAGCATACATTGCAAATATTTTTAAGGTTGTTTATTTATGTCGTAATAGTATTAATACAAGCGCAATTTTTCTAATTATATTTGTCTGTATTAAAAGGAGAAATCATCTACGTGACATCCTGTAGAACTTGTTTGCGAAGGCAATCACAATGATGAGTGTTTCATAAAAGAGGTACATTATATTATCAAACTCATTGAATGCCGAATTTTGCTAAGTACAATAAATGATTATACAACATCTCCAAATAATAAACTAAATGACTGTACCTTCTTGTCTTTATAAATGAAGCATAATTATTACGTAAAACTAATTGGATGTCATGTAAAACATGTAAATACAGACTTGCGTTGTCAACGCTTTCTAACGTGAGTTTATATCATTCGTCTCAAATATTTTTTATTAATATAAAATGAGGTCTTTGCCTTAAAATAAAGTCATGCAACAATTTAGCCCTGGTGCATGGCATATTAAAATAATAGAAAAATATGAAAAGATTGGTAATGATTGGTGATATTTTATATTATAATCCAATATTATTCCAATTCTAGATTTTCTTAATGTCATTGAGAAACTACAAGTTACACAATAACTATTAACACGATAAAAACCCCTAATTTAATGGTGTCAACTTCTGAAATGTACAAATTTTGAAATCAAACATTTGAATAAATTAATTTAAACATCAATTACGCGCTTAAGTTAATTCGGCCATTTATTTAGTTTATGAACGCAATAGGTTTAAAAATAGTTAAACTATTTGATACAGTTTTAAATACTCTGTAAACGACGTTCGTAAAGGTTAAACTTTTTAGACTACCCACATAATAAAAAGAAAAAAAATATAGAAGAACTCTTTGGAGTTAGTTATCTTAGTCTAAATATGGATTTAAATAGTAAAAAACGCAGTACGTATGAAGTTTTATACCTTTTCGCGGCCGCTGCCATTGGTTTTTTTTATTTTGCCGAGGCCAGGATATCAGTACTTTGCGGGCAGTTTTTAAAATGTAGGAAAAAACACTTATTTCTTCAGTCACATCTTTAATTAACCTATTGATTTTCTGCATCAATAAAAACCCATTACAAATGTCAACTTTGATATATTGCGTCGCAGGCTGACCCTGGATGGTTACAATAAAACACTAAATTTTAAACTTCGAAGGCCCTATCCCTTTTACTCATTAATCGTGAGTAAATCTGTAGAAAGTGATGGAGGTAACGTAACTTCGGTTTTCAAAGTACCTACTACGAGTGAACTAGACTGAGGCCGTGAAAGGTTAAGGTCAAACAACGAGTTATGCTCATATGTACTTTTGCAAACATTCTCTTGTTGACTGGTCTAATAGTGTGATTAAAAGGTTCAATTTCTACATCGTCAAGATAGAAAAGCCACCAGCTTACGAATTTCGAATTAACCCTTAATAGGGCCCCGTATAGAAGTAAAAAATCTAAACCAAAATTAAATACAGTGATGGAATCGCAAGTCTCTAAAGTTATTATATTTGAGTAAAATACAATTGAAATTACATCATAAAACACAGCTTATTGTAATGTGGTAAATATATGGCCTCTGCCCTATTAAGGGTTACAATAATGTAGTGGGCAAGTACATACTTAAGTTTCCCTTAAATGTGTTCACAGGGCAAATATGAAAAATAATACTTAATCCGAAATAGATTTTTCCGGAAGAGGTAAAATCAAAAAGACCAAACGTAGAAAATATTCGCATTACATATTAAGTATAGTTTATGCAATGGCATATATAAACGCATTTTAAGTGTCGCTTTCAAATATATTCTCGTAAATCGTCAGTGTCGTCACTCTATACGGAAGCACCATAATAGGTACTTATAATGCCGAAGTATTTGGTCCCAAAATACTTGTTTGTAATAAAAGGAAACGCTTAGGACTAATGGTACTTATATACCTTTTTGTACAATAAAGTTTTTACATACATACATACACAAACATAACATCACGCCTTCATTCCCAGAGTTGGTCAGGCAGAGCTACAAAAATACCAACCACTCTAAAAAGACTCATTGATAATTCTGTTACCACATTTTGCACTACAGGCTAAGATGTGTACCTGTGTTTTAGTGACAAGGTTGTAAGCCTACAAGGTTACAGTACTACAAGCCTTTATTTCCTTAGTCGCCTCTTACGACATCCACGGGAAGACATGGAGTGACACTATTCTAACCCAGCAACCACACGGCACGGCAATGGTATTAGGCATAAAATACAAAATGCACGAGATATATATAATAACTTTCGCGGTACAAATACAAAGTCCTTTTACGTGATATGATCCAGAAAAAGGATAATAAGGTTGAATAAATAATAATGTTTATCCTTTAAAAGGCTATGGAAAAGGTTGCGGTAGTTTTGTATATTTCTATTGACAGTAATGTAGGCTAGAATAGGCTATTATGGATATATCCCATGCATTAGACTTTATAATTTTATTGAGGTATACCAGTATAACAGGGATGTAACGCGGATATAACAAATGACTTTATTTTTTGTAGCAGTATTTATTCAGCCGTATGAAAAAACCCTATTGTACCTACACTAGAATATCATGACGTTTTTTTGCAGGAATAAAACTCTACTTACATACTTTTTATTTTAATTCTGTGCCCTCTACCGCCAATTTATCTACCACGCAAGCAATGTTAAAAATTTCATTCCCTTCGTGAATAATTGGACGTTTTTAATTCAACTAAATTTCATGTTTCGTGTATTTTGGCCAAATTAAATTGTTTTACGCTGATATATGTTCCAAGTTTCGACGCAATTCCATTAATGTTTTGCAATTTTCGCTTGCGGATCTTTTATTTTGTATTTCATGTTCATTAAAAAGGGCGAGGCCATTTTGACTTGAGCACTTTTAGGCCACAAAGCCTCAAAATGATGATGACACGTAAACCTCTAGATTGTTAATTGAATTTCCAAACAAAACGTTATTAAATAATCGCGGTGCTACAAATTATACATATCTCAGTGTTGTATAGCAACATCGTCACATGCCGCCTAGTGTCCTACCAAAAACACCTCTCTTACAAAGAAATGTATGCAATTAACATTAAGAGTGAACCCTCGGTTTATGTTCACGGAGGGCGCGATAACTTTTCTATTTATGTACACTATTTATCCACAATGGCCCCACTGGAAGACTTTTGTACCTTTCGCTGTTGTGTTCTAAAGATATCAAATTCGTAGGAATGACCTTACGTCCTTTAATAGTCAGTAATTCTTTGCGAGATGAAAAAACATATTTACTTTATTTCTTATTCATATAAATATCAAATTCAAGTTAGTAGTACAATGTATCTAAAATAAAAAGTTATTTTTTAAAACGGACGCATTACCTTACGGCATAAGGACATGTGTAACTCCAAATGAAAATCATTCGATATCGTATTGGAATGTCGTAATTTGTGTTAGAAACTTGTCAGCATTAATGTGAATACATTATCATAATCTATTACATCAAACATACTGGTGCCAAAACGGGAGCTTTCATAAGAAATTCTTTTTTTTCAGACGTAATTGATTGCACGGAGGATGACTGTCATATAATCATAAAGACATCTGAAAATCTACTGGTCATCCTACCCTCCGGGTTTTACATAACGTTCGTTAACCCGAGATAAAAATAATACTCACTGGGTTGGTACAGCATGAAGGTATACATAATGTAGATTTGGACATGAATCTCAAACACAAACGACGTCGACAAACGCCATGCGGATAATGCTATTTTTTCTTGGTATTTCTAGCTGGTGTCAAGATATGAAAACAGTCAATGCACATTTATACTAACACTGCTAAGCATCTTAGCCAGATTGTGTAAAATGCGATTACAAATTTATCAACAAGCTTGGTAATTCTGTAGCTCTGCCTACTCCACTCTGGGAATAAAGGCATGATGTTATGTATGTATGTTCATAAACGCACATTTTATTTTAAGTTCGTCAGTTCAAACAATGAGCCCGTGTTGAACAAAATATACTTAGTAATTTTTAACTACCTATAATAAAATACATTGTTAAAGAAAATCTAACGGAATAAAATGATTTATTTTACAAGGAAATTACAATCTGAACCATTATTAGAAATATTCCCAAGAGCCACTGCGATATTACTTCTGAAAACGGCCACAGTACACTTGGCGGAAATAATCTGACTCGCGACTCATGAAATTGTTTCTAATGAAAACTATTGTTCATGAACTAAAGACAATACATTATGAGATTCTCCCTTCTGAAAAGAGGAAATGAAGTTGCGCCATTGAAAATGTTTATTTATAAAAGAAAGTCAGCGCAGAGTTTAACCTCCTGAGACCTGATGTTCTATAGGAAGTACATAATCAAGCCGATTTAGTTTAAACTTTATATCAATGAATAAATAATTTTAATTTGTTTCAAACTTAAAAATGCCATTTAAGAGCAGAGGAAATTGAACTTTATTTTCTTGTTTGTAGATTCAAATTATCACTAACAAAAATCTCTCTGTTTGTAATATGGTGGGCCTCACGAGGTAAGTAACTTTAAATTAACTTTTCAGATACCGTGACCGTTTGTCACTGTTTGTCTCACAAACATGTACCCATTTAAAATTAACAGGGCTTCTCTTTCACAGTAAACATATCAAAAAAAAACTGATTACTCGTACAGACCAAAACTTGTAATTCTATGCATAAAGGTTGCAATAAATCTCGTACGCTTAAAAAACAATATTAAGGCTTATACCGGCGACAAAAAGCAGAAGTGAAAACCCCTCCAGTAATCTCTGGGGTTTTGGAACCCCAAGAAACACGCCAATGAACCGCGGGAACGCAAAATATTGGAAATACCCTCGCAATCCTTGCGTGTGAATTGATACCAGGTTGTATTTATAACGTAATCTTATTTAGCATAAAACTTAATTACTGCCGCATTATGTTTCATATTTGAATGCTATTATTTTTGGAGTTATGTCGTTGTGAAATTTACAGTCTGGTGTTAAGCGACTATTCAAATTAGGGATTCGAACGAATTAGACTTGAAGCCTTTTGCATCGCCAACTGCCTTGTAAATATTAAATATTTCAAGTTCCTAGTTAAACACTTGAGAAAGAGTGAAACAATCCTGAATATTGTGTGTTTGTCTGTGTTTCTTTTATTTTACAACTAATGAACAGTTTATCCTAAAAAAATCCTGAGGGACATCAATGATGAGTAACACTTGGTTATTAATAAGTAGGTTCCTATGATTGAGCTTTTCCCCTAGAATAGAATTTATTTTGTTAATTACGTGCAAAAAAGTATTTTTCAATGTATGACATCGTGTGCGTCATATCAAGATGTCACATAATAATATGCCACAATGGTAAATGTATCGTTAATATCCTCGTAAGACCCGGTGTGATATAGAAAGTACATAATCCAGGAAATTCAATTTAAACCTTATTTCAAGTCACATAAAGTTCATTTTTATTTGTTTCAAAATTGAAAATGTCATTTAAGTGCAAAGGTAATTGAATTTTATTTCCTTACTGGTAGATTCAAATTACTACTCACAAAAATCTACCCAGTTAACATAGTCTTCTTAGATAAAATTTAACTACCTAAAGTGTTTTAGGTACTCCTCTGTACGTAGCTCTAAAAAATTTGTACTTTCCATCCTATATATATTTCACATAACATAATAAATGAAGTCCCAATTAAATTTCGCAATCAATTTGGAATTGCACATACAACGCACGTACATGTGAATATAATTCCACTTATCCGAATGTATGTAGCAATACTCCTGCGGAAGCTCACGCACGAAATTTAATGACGTCAGTGACACACGAATAGAGAGCCTAGACCAATAGATCCACGTAGCTCACGCGTGTAACGTAAACCGGACATATTAATTTGTAAGTGCTCAACGTCATAATAACTTACAAGATTTCCGCTTAAATCATCCATTAACAACGATGTAACGAAAGAAAATTGAAATTGACAAAGTGGTACAATATCTTGAGCCGGCTAAAGCGTCGGGGAAGGCATTTAACCAGAATGAGATTCATCCTTTCAACGTGTGAAAATTACAATATTTTCCTAAAAGCCTTGGAAGCCATTAATGCGCGACAAAGATTGCGCTCATGTTCTAAAATGGGACTGGAGGAAAAGTATATTAGGTTGTAATTTCAATTTTGGCCGGTGTTGCACGTAAATGGCTTTGGCCTCGAATGCATACAGATAGGACGATGCGGCTAGCCTAGGTGGTAGTGACCATGCCTACGAAGCTAGCGATTCTAGTCTCGATTTCCAGTATGTGCATTTTTTTTTTTTTGTCGTTAAGACGGCAAACGAGCGTATGGGCCACTTGGTAAGTGGACTCTGAAGCCCACAGATTTGAAATGTAACGATAACAATCTCAAGACCGCTAAAACATCGCCAAATTAAATGCTTTTATACTAGTAATTTCACCGGTTGTCTTACTATCGCTCCCGAACACAAGAATTTGAACACTGCTGTGATAAGCGTAATTATTTTCTCCATAGCCTCGAATGATTTTTACGAAACTTTTCGTAAAAATCATTCGAGGCCAATGGGAGGATGAGCGATATGGCTATGTTTACCATTGTCCATTACCCTAAGGACAAACCCAGAGCTCAATTTGTTGTGAGATTTTCTTCTGACATTTGTGACCGATCTCAGTTGTAATCAACTAACATCGGTCTAACCATAGTTTAATACAAGCTTCGTATCATGTTGTTCTCAATTTTTTTTGTGTTGGTTTCACGGTTTTTCCTATCTTACTCGTACTTACCTACGCGTATAACTGATTCAATGAAACGGACTTATTTGAAGAAGGTAAATAAAAGCGGGTGCGACGTTTTATACTATTGTGGTCCGATGGGACCGCGTGTGTTTGACTCAATCAAATACCCTTTTCCGGTCCAAGAAACTGCTCAAAGTCAAGTGTGGGAAAAATTAACCTAAATAATAGTTATCGATACTGATATTTTACCACATTCGATAAAAACATCACTGTAGGGAAATGTACTAGTAAAAAAAATGAGTCTATAAGATTATAAGAGCTGAAATTACAAGAGTTTATGGGCATTTCTTAGACAATTTGTACCTAGTTAAGGACTAAAATTAAGAAACGTTAACTTTTCCGCTGAGTTACGAAAATTAGTCGTACATTGATATACAACTCTCAACGCCAATTAGCAGTATCTCAAATTCAATAAATGAAGCAGATTCAATCCTCACCCGCTAGTAATATGGTTGCACTTGCTACAGGACTTTTGTCTAAGATACCCCCCCATTTGTCTTATAACTATATAAATAATTATCGTAACTCAGCTGAAAAGTTAACGTTTTTTCATTTTAGTCCTTAACTAGGTACAAAGTTTCTAAGAAACGCCCTTATAACAGAAATAGATTAAAAATCGTTCAAGTTTTTCCCACTTATAATATTTAGATATTTTTAATAGCATCAAATACTGTAAATCGGGGTAAACTTTGATTTACGGGAGTTTCATAACCTCTACACAAACTTGTATTTTTTTAAGAATTGGAAAACACATTTTTCGTGAAGTGACGTGTGTACATACGATGACACTGTTAACTGACCACCCGTAGACTTTAATACGTTGCGATAAGGTTTATGTTCGTTTGTAAATGTACAGTTAACAGTGTCTTCGACTGTACAGCGGTTGTGTTTTGCCTATTTTAAAGTCTCTGCCCATTACACCGTTCCATACCGTGACCGTACTAGGAACGTGTCCGGCATAAAAATATATTTGTAGTGACAAGTATGAGACCTCGCCCACTAGACCATTCCGTCACCGACCGACACCTCCCTACACTTACCCTTCCGGTGAATAATACGATGTAGTAAGCAGAGTCCTTTCAGGTAAAAAACTTCAGTTGCACTTATGTTCAGCAAAAATCTTTTTTTCATTGTGTCTTATGTTAAGTGTAGGAGAGTGGCGAGCTAATGAGGAGGCCTACACCCAGAAGTTGGTGATCATAGGCTAAAGAAGGACATGTTAGCAGACCTAATTGGTGATATGAAAAAAGAATAACATATATTTAAAAAGTTATTTTTATTACGTCCATTTCAGCAGGTTTACTTGAGATAGTCAATCAAATATGAAGTGGTTTCAAAGCACCATTTTTAGTTCAACATTGATCGTTGGGTGTAAAAACATTTTTATGAAAAACAAAAAATATAAATTGGTTATGTTTTATCAAGTCAAAAAATCCATTTAATACCGTTTTTTTATAGTGTATGCTTTTATTTTGTTTTAAATTATGAACCACGGTTTACTCTTTACAACATCGTTAAGTACTTACGCACAAAAAACCTTGATTCTATTGAACAACAGAAAATAAACTGCCTACAAATTTATTTACGGCCAATACACGTTACGATGTTTTCATATAAACATGTTTTTACATAATAAGATCGTATACGTAAAACGTGCTTTGAGCTCCAGCACAAAACTTATACTTTGGAAAGAAAGTGAAATAAACTTAAAAAGGAAATCTAATATCAATGTGATTTATGTCAACATTATTGCCAAAAGGTGAAATACACTTAAGACCCTTTATTACTTACAAAAAATATGACAGGTTTTATTAAAATACTTGTGACTTGTAATACTCAAAGTATCTAAGGTTGTAAGTTTTTGTGTGAATATGAGATTCACTTTTTAATGACATATTTCAGATGAGATGTGATAATGTATTTTAACCATTATATGTATAATATAATAACTGTATACGCGAAATTATTGTCGTGTAAATTTTTCACAAGATATGATGAAGCTTTAAAAAGTTATAGTAAAGTTCAGACCCCCTGCAGAAACACTCCATACAAAATCGACGACAGGAATGACGTCATAGCTTTTCTTCCATGTTTAAAATATAAGGACCTTATAAAGAAATATACATTTTTTTAATAAATTACTTTGTTTAAGCTAATAAATCTGAATTAAAATATTACGTAAATAAAATGAGGGTGCCTAAAAATCAATCTAAACATTAAAAGAAGTTTTAAAACTTTAACAAGTTTTGATTCTATTTAAAATCTAATTAAATGAGTCAAAAGTAATTGCGTTTTGTATGCTTTTGTATTTTTTCAATTCTGATTTCCATGTATGTTCTCTATTGTTACTATATTTCAATAATTATAGTGCCCGGCCGGAATGAAATAAATCTTAAAACCTATCATTCCAGCACAAATGATAACCTCAAACCCAAGAATAGGCTATAAATTGTACAGCGATGACAGATGTCAGGATTTACTTCTTTTCGGCCGGAAACTATAAACAAAGAAAATTCTTTAAAGAAGTACATTTTATAGATGATGCTCTTTTCTGGCGTCCCACACTGGGCATCAAAATCTACTTGACCCTGTTTTGTGTCTTCTGGTAACATTTAAATCTATTAAGGTTAAAACGGATAATCGTTATATTTTACAAATATAATTTGAAATTAGAACTGGTTTACGCCATCTAAATAAAATAAACACAAATTGACCTAGTCCCAAACTAAGCTCTAGGCTTGTACTATGGGTACTAGAAAACGATAAACATACTTATATAGAGAAATATATACTTAAATACATAGAAAATATTCAAGCCTGAGGGACAAAATATACTCGTGCTCATCACATAAATATTTGCCCTTACCGGTATTTGAACCCGGGATCCCTAGCATGTCCTCGTGGGGTATCTAGTGTAATAAATAGTTAACATCCACAAACAACGTACTCTCCAAAATACGTCATAAAATTTGAAATTAATTCCAAATATTTGTACTCGAATACGTCATCGTCATCGCACATGTTGCAGTCAGCATGTCGGCCCGTGTCAATTTCATGCACAGGAGTGCACCTGTGATAACTCCTCGGCATAATTCCAAATATAATAAACAGCGATAAAATTTTGCAGATTGTCGAGTAATTATATTTTCACTGACGGGTTCAGTTTTAGTGCGAGATTTTTCGTAGCTGGTCAAAAAAAGACAAAAAATTACTGTCGATTTTTTATTTTGATTTAAGATCATGATTTTAAGTGGTGGCTATAAAATCAATGGCATTAAAAAAATAAACCTTGAAAAATTCTTTATAACATAAGGTTTGTTAATTTTCTTTAGTTATTCAAAGCAGAAAATAAAAGGCCCGAAACGAAATATTATAGTTTCATATCACTTTTAACCATGGAAATATATAAATAATGTATACTAAACCAATTTGTATCATATTCAAATTATTTTACATTATGAAACCTAAACCTGTGAAACGAAAATTTGAAATACAAATGCGTGAATTGAAATTACTTAAGACTTATTTTGTGCTCAACTCGTGTGTGAATATGATCTTTTCCAAGATATCTTATCTATACTATATCACTTAAACAATGCATTTGAATATGTTTATTCGAGTAAACAAATAAAAAGTCGATAAGCGCAAAAAACACCTAAGTAATCGCTTATATTGGGTTTTCTATTGCACTCGAGAATCGCATTACATACGATATTTTCTTTTAACTCGCGACCAAAAACTGCATTTTTATGGTAAGATACCAATAGACTTTCGGATAACAAAAATTAAAGCTAAAAAATCCGATAGCTTGTTTTGATAATGTCGTCTAACCACCAGGTGACCTGTTCTTTTGGGTCCAATGGCTCTTTTAATAAAAGGGTAAGTGGGTCATACACACTCTTTAAAACTAAAGTTGTCTCTCCTGTGGTCAATAGTTAAAAGCTTGTGTGCATATAAGATATGTTTTTATTTGATAGGTCTAAAGCAGTCTTGACGGCGTTTTTGCGGGAATGGGCTTAGCCAGAAAATTAGGCCTTAAAAACGTTAACTTTCGGTGTGTCCACAAGAAAGAAGATAACCTAAATCTGTGTATGACCCAAGGCCCAAAAATTTGGGCACGCTAACTCACACAATTAAATTTTCTATGAAACTTTTCCGTTGTGCGACAAAAATTAGCCATACAATGCCTAATATAGTAGATTGTACAACAAGGGCATACCTACAACAAACCATTTTATCCAAGAGTTATGGTATCCATCCGAACTGTCAGGCAAGGGTGGATAATTAAGTCGAGTATAAAATGGTTTTTAAGACCGAGTTATACACTCTGCTTTTCACTTCGATTACGAGGAAATAAAACAGTAATAATGTAAAAACCTTTTTCTTGGATTTAGGCGGCAATATCTGTTCAATAAGTTCCTTTGCATTTTTAACCATAAGTGTGTTAGATAGGTGTGAGCATTATTTCCTCTTCACTTAACGACATTTTAACAAAATTCCGTAACAAAACAAGTTTTGCAAAGAAAACAACTAAATAATTTATAGTCCAAAACGAGACAACAACCTATTTCCCGCCACAGCTATTAATCTTTTTTTTTAATTTGCTGAATGAAACTTTTAACTTAGGTCGAACGCAATACTGCCAGTTTTGCGAAGAAAACAACTAATTAATAGTCCAAAACGAGACAAAAACCTCTTTCTGCCACTGAATAATTCTTCTTTGTTTTTTTTCTGCATGAAAGTTTTAGGTGTAACGCAATACTGCCAAGTCATACGACGATTTTGTTTTTTTTTTTCTTAATGCTTGTTTATAATATTTTTAAATTTCATTTTTGCTATATACAACATTGAAGGCAAATAAATTATAGTAAATGTATTCAAATAACAAGTTTATTTAGTGCAGTCACCTTGTTTGTCTGGCTGTAGGGCTTAATTGTCATAGTCTAGATGACGATAACGCTTTATGCACTATACCCAGCATAAAGAAGGACTGTACGAGCATGAGAAGTATAAATGTTATGGTTAACTGCGATTAACTATGGTTCAACATTTGAGTCCTTACCCAAAATTGAAAATATTAAATGCATAGAACAACGTCCCAAAAATTAGAAAATAGCAGGTATAAACACCGTAATAACAGGTAAAACAGTTGTGTGGAGTCAACTTTGCGAAGAATGCCGAATATAATTTTAGGTATCAAAGTAACTGGGCGACCGAGCTCTAGTCGGGTGTATTATAACAAAACTAATAAATCACGATTCCGATTTTTCGGTGGAAGCCGAATTTTTCCAAAGATGACTTTATATATCGATTTTTTGACGCAATAAACCCATATTCCACAAAAAAAAAAACTAAATCAAACCAGAGCCCGGAATTTTCGTAGCAATTTTTATGTGTCATAGGGAGTTCTCGTTTATCGACTTCCGATATACATAATTTTATCGATACATTATAGAACACAACACAACATATCAATGAAGATTAAAAGTAAAGGTAAACAACAGGCGGTCTTGCCGCCAAAGAGCGATCTCTTTTATATAACTTTTGAGCGGCTGAAAATGTTAAATAGAGATTTGCAATGAAAAGTTAATAGTTAAGAATTCTACATATAATCAGTTCAGTTCAGTGTTTTAACATTTATCAATTTCATGTTCAAAGTCAGTTTAAGTGCTAAGTGTTTTATCATAAGTTTAATAAAAGAAATAGATAGTCATAATTTTGTCTTGTCTCGAAGAGATCGCTCATTCGCGATAAGACTGCATGTTGTTTACTTCCACTCGTAATCATATTTAAAAAAATGTGTTCTGTATTTATCGATATACACATGTATATCGGAAGTCGATAAACGAGAAGTCCCTATGACAGCTCAAAAGTGCTACGAAAATTCCGGGCTCTGATCATTAGAGCCGTTTTCGAATATAGGATGATCTGTCAGCACGAACCATGTTTTGCCACTATTCTTACGTTAACAAAGAACGATGTCTTCATAGTTTGCCGACGTCACAACAATTCTCGGCATGCAGCCAAAATATCCTGCGCATACCTCCATGATAAGGTTTACCTTGTACAATAGCATACCATATCTACAAAGGGGACTTAGTAATTAGAAGCCACTGTTTTTATTAATTTTAGCTTCTATTTCTAACCACAATATCACACAAAGAATACGATGCAATGAAAAAAACACTTTTTTCTGGTTTGTTTTTTTATTTAATAGTGAACTATTGAGTGATAATTTAAAAAAAAGGCGGCCATGTGCGAACTGGACTCGCACATAAAGGGTTCCGTACCATTATCTATACACTTAAAAAAACCACAAAATCACGTTTGTTGTATTGGAGTCCCCTTTAATTTGTTTTATTATAATTCAATTATTTTTTTCAAGTAAATATGCAATTAAATATTTTGTAAATATATCAAGCGTCTGCCAGTTGCCGTTAATAATATCGAGCAATAACTACAAAAACATCACGTGTGTTGTATGGGAGCCTCATTTAAACATTTATTGTATTCAGTTTCTAGTATTTGTTGATAAAGTGGCAACAGAAATACATCTTCTGTGAAAATTTCATCTGTCTAGCTATCACGGCTCATGAGATACAGTCTGGTGATAGACAGACAGAGGAACAGCGGAGTCTTAGTTATAGCGATGGCCCCACCGAATAAACGTGCAAGGGTTAATACCGTAAAAATTTTTTTTTGCTGATTTTGATCCCTGAGTTTGTAATACACCCCCCCTATTTTTTCTAGGGGGGTATGTTTATTATTTTCTGATTTATTAATGAAAACATTTTTATTCTACGGAATATATAATCAGCAAGGCCACACGAATATTGGTATTCTCACTTGTTACACAAATTACAATTCATCGCCTAAACACGAACAAACGTGCGTGAGTACAAAATATCTTTTTTCACAACTTTAATAAACTTTATATTTGTGTAATAATCTGATACACATTTTTTGTTGTTACGGCCGATACGAATTTTTAGAGTATTGCTTCTTGCCGTATAAAGTCGCTATAAAAATTGTGGTAACAGCTGTTTGCCATTTAATTAATAATACTCACATTGTGTAATAACGATTACCGCATAAAATTTCTCTATGTGATATTGTATTCATTAAAATACGAATATTCACTGATAATATTCTATGCATCAAATTTCGTTTGACGAGCTTAGACTATCTTCGCACCTGTTATCAAAACAGCAATGGCTGCTTAGTCGAAGAGGGAGAGGGACAGAGGAGCGGCGCGTGACCTTATAACCGAATATTTTCAAATAATTAGAACCAGCTGGAATCGCTTCCTTAACAGGGTCAGTCGCGCAGCACGTGATAATTGTGTTTACAAATAAAAACAATGATGTTTATCTGTTATCAATAGGATGCAATACTTATCATTAGGTACCTAGTTGTTTTGTGTTTAGTTATGCTTGTGTAGTTTACATATTATTCATAATGAAGCGAAAAACAACGGCTGGTTCATCACGGTGCAAAAGAATTCTAAAAATGATTTACAATGACTCAGAAAAAGGTTGGTAATTATAAGTTACATTGTATTAATTTATTGTTTGTATATAATAAGGAAATATTAAACCGAATGCTGTTTATATAAGCACTATTTGTAGTGTAGGTACCTAGGTTTTAATGTAATAGGTACCTATTACGTACCAGAAGGTTATTTAAAATATCCCACGTTTTTAACCGATTATTAGTAATATTTACTAATTTGGTTGGATTTGTTAGTACGGCGGGTATAAAGAAAATGACGTTTGAGAGAAAAAATAATCGCTTACAAACAATTGTTTACCATCTCCCGACTGATACAGAAATGAACACCTGCTTACGAGTACCTATGTAAAACAATGTTCCTCAATACTTTGAGAATAACGCAACAAGTAGTATATACTGCTTTAGATAAGAAATCAGCAGGGAGTTTGTTAATAGATTTAAGAGGAACACACGACAACAGGCCAAAGAAAATGTCTGTCGAGACTGAACAAAGCATCGTTACTCACATTAATAAATTTGAAAGAGTTGAGGCTCATTACGTTCGAAAAGACAGCCAGAAAGAATACTTAGAAGAAACATTAAATATATCAAAAATGCAACGCTTGTACTTAAGCTGGATAGATACAGAGAGTATATTTAATGAAGTTATAAAAGCCACTAGACGACAATATGAATACATTTTCAATACTAAGTTTAACATTTCATTCCATAAACCAAAAAAAGATTTATGCGAAGTGTGTTCAATTTATTAAAATGCTGATAATGCACGAAAGGAACAGTTAAAGGATGAGTATGAGAAGCATTTACGAGCAAAAAATATAGTCAGAGAAATAAAAGAAAAAGAAAAAAGGGAATTTGACAAAGTAAACAGTGTTGTTGCATGTTTTGACTTAGAACAAGTTTTAACCATTCCACAAAGTGAGGTTGGATCATTTCATTACAAGCGCAAATATCCTATTTATAACTTAACAGTTTTTGATATTTTAGAGCTTAAAGGATTCTGCTACGTTTGGCATTATCAAATTGCTAAGAGGGGTGCAATAGAAATAGCAAGTTGTTTGTGGTCCTTTATACAGGATCAAGCGTGTCAGGGTAAAACAAAGATCTCATTTTACTCGGATTCTTGCTCTGGCCAGAACAGAAATCGATTTGTATTTGCTATGTTTGCTTTAGCTTGCAAAGCATTTGAGATCAAAATAAGTCACCGATTTCTAGAAAAAGGCCACAGCCAGTCTGAGGGCGATTCAATGCATGCTGCTATCGAGCGAGCAAAAATGAGGCATACTATTTATACCCCTGATCAGATGTATTACTTGATAGAGAATGCTAAAGTCACAGGCCATAAGTATCAAGTCAAACAAATGACACAAGGTAATTTTTTTGATTTCAAAGACGTTATAAAGGGTAAGAATTGGTTGAACGATATAAATGGTGTTAAAATATACTGGAGCAAAATAAAATAAGTAATTTTCTCTCACGATCATCCGGATCATATTTACTTCAGATATAGCCTAGAAACAGAATTACAAGAGATGCAATCTACGAGTATGTCAAGAACAAATTCTAGAAGACGTGGTAGAGAAATAACCGAATATACCGCCGAGCAGCTTAAACCAGCTTACAATGGGTTGCTACCTATACCCGCACCTTTATATAAAGACTTGATCAGTCTATGTGATTCTGGGGCCATTCCAACCCATTATCACGCTTTTTACAGAAATCTAGCACCATCTGATAATAGTACTATGAACGACGACAGTGACCTAGAACAATGAGTACCTACTTAAACAAACGGAAAGAAAATCAAACGGATGAATTGCTAGGATTACTTTTAAGTTCAATATTCTGATTCACCCTAAATTGTATTGAGAATCATTAAAGTTCCTATGTTGTTATTACTTTAAATATAATTATCATTTATTATGTGATTGATTTGATCTCAGTTATAAATTACTGCATTATTGAGGGTTGACTTCCTTGTTTATGTTTTTTGATTATTGTATAAGGATATCTAGCTATAATTATCTTATTTTGTTGACTTTGCATTAAACTTTTATAGCAAATATATTAAATTGTTTTAATAATCATCAAGATTTAGTACTTACTACTTAGTGATCTCGTGATTTCGTTTATTTGTGATTAAACTTGGGGTAGGTAGGTAGGTAGCGTAGGTATACATAAAATAATTATCGCTTCAGTCGCTTATGTCTATTCCATACATTTTGTGAGTTTCCGAAAACCGTTATGGTTATCATTATGCATCGTGTCCAAGCCCGCTGTTATTTATTTATATCGGTGATAAAACCAAGCTTACTTTAAAAATAGGGTTTTATATTATTTTTTTTGTAAAACTCACTGAATAACAAAACGTTTAGTAACTTTTAACTTTTAAAAAGAAGACATTTTTAGTTACAAAATATTAAATAGAACGTCTAAATTATTGTTAAGAATATTAGCACATAATTGTCATACAAAACCTTGCATAAGTAAGCGTGTTACTGTTTAAAACTGACATTGACAACAATATATTTCTTCCTAAAGAAGCGTGCGAGAGCTTAGTACCCATCAAGAAAATAGACTTGATTCTACACAAAAACAACGTTACTTTGCATTACATTTACAGCAGACGGACCTTATAACACAAAAAAACGTGTAAACGTTTTAAGCACAAACTATCTGCGCTGATCTGCACTAGAATAAAAAAATAACACGGTTTTTCTCAATTTTCTTGAAAACTAGCTTTGATATTTAATTTATTAAAATTTTAATAGGAAGATTATTTTAGTATCTATCTTTTTTATATACATAATATATACCGATTCTGTCCTAGTTTCTCGTAATTACAGATTTAACTTGTTTATTTTTTCCTGTAAAATCAGCTTTTTCCACATACACGTTTATTCGGTGGGACCATCGATAGGGTCCCGTTTTTACCCTTTGGGTACGAAACCCTAAATAGTACCACCAATAAAGTTTTGTACAAAGTTAGGTTTAATTTAATGAGCGTGTTTAAGAACATCCTTATATTTAACTAAGTTTACTCGTAGCATCGCATTTCAAAGGTCGTATTTATCATGAGATGTTTAGTTCATAGTTTAATTTTAATAAGAGCATACCTAACATAAATTACATAATTATACAATACATTAAAATAAAGGTACCCTTGAACTGTAATAATTCTTCTTCTTCTCATACTTTGGATACTAATTTATTTTAATTATATGCAAATACTGTTAAACTGCGAAAACCTTGTCCAATTAACGTTTGTAAATATAAAGACGGAGTTTTATACAAACTATAAATTTAAGACTGTATAAAGAATCTGAAAGGATTCCAAAGCACGTAGACACACATAATACCTTAGAAACGCACATAAATAGACCACCCTGTATAACAAGCAATAACTGTAACTTTTGCCTTAACACGTTTCAACGAGTAGGATAGAATACTCGTTTTATAGTAACATATTAGTGGTACATATAAAATTAACGAAATAACTCTTACTCAATTACACAGGAACGGCTGAACGGATTTGTATAAAATTTGGCACAGAGATAGATTATAGTCTGGAATAGCATATAGGCTACCTTTATCCTGAAAAAATTAACTGAGTTCCCGAGGGAATAGCGACAAACGATTTCGACGCGGACAGAGTCCCACGCAAAAGCTAGTAAGTAGTTGTTATGTAATAACAATACAGATGAAATAATATTAATGATTTTACAGACAAATTTTTACTCAACATCAAATAAAAGGTGACTCATAAAGAACGTCCAAACATGAATTAAATAATGTCAAATAGTCCTTCCCAAAATATACTTCCTTGAAATGCGTTTAAAATTATATGGTCTCTTAAAGTTACGCCGTAAACACAATCACTGCCATTAATTCGTAATTTAAACACGATAGGCTTTGTGTCACCAGTATCATACCGCAAACACACTGAAAGCAGAGGCGGTGCGTCCTTGTACTAAAATACATTCCCAAAGCGGGCGGAGGCGTTTTTTTGTATAGAAACGCGCCGCAACGCGCCGCCTACGCTTTTAGTGCTTTTGCAGCTTAATACATTCAGTGCCAGCAACGCTACGAGTGCTACGCTGTAGCCTGTAGCAGCTTTTTTCCTATATGCAGCGACAATCTGCTACGAACAGCGGTCCCGACTATCGGATCGTTGGCACTGAATGTATAGGCTTCTTATGGCATCCTAGCACAACTCGCCTGCGATTCGTTTGTCACACTCTTTCTAGTCTATAACGAGAAAGACGCACTGAGAGACAATAATTTATGTCGTGTTTAGTTAGCCGAACGAAGTATGAAGCTTACCTACTATGCCGAAGGTCTCGGCCAGTTGAGACAAACTTTGAGTAATGAGCATAAATCTGTACCCGAGTTATGAATCTTTGTCACCTACCTATACTCAAGTACAGTCAACGTCTAAAGTAAGCTTGATTCCCGGTACGAGAAAATATTTAAGTGATGAGGACGAGTTTACTTTTTTTCAATAACATTTTCGCTTACCATTGAGATGGAGAATATCATTTTTTTTCGGAATTATTCATTCGCACACGTTTTAGCTTATCAACAGACAAGATTATATTCAAATGTCAAAAAAAACTAGACTACATTAATCGGGAACATGCTAATGAACATGCTAAGTTTTTTTTTAACTCCTTTGATATAAATTATAAGTGCCCCAACTCGTAAACGATTGTCATGAACGAGGTCACTGATTGTCTAATTTTCCCTTATTTTTTCCTAATCATAAATGTTCTTAGGGCTTGGCAATTTTTCACAACGGCGCGGAGTCATGTTGCCTCGTGCAGATACACGGTGATGTGTAACAACGACTTCAAGCTTTTTAAATCTCTACGCGCAAGAAATTCGACTTGATATTCCACTTCAAAATGAGACACGGTAACGTGTGTCTGCACGGTGTGTCAACATGCTTTTTTTACACGGTGCCATGTATCAACTATCAACGGCTTCAAGCTATTTTAATTTTTACGCGCAGGACTTTTGACTTAATTTTGCACTTTAATATGAAACGCAGGAACGTGTAACTGCACGATGCGGCAACGTGCCTCTCTACGGCGCGCCGTGGTGACATGGCCAGGCCCTTACAGATATTGAACTGATTATAATGAAGATAAGTAGTGCGATATAGAACGTTAATAATGTGTAGCTATGGATAGCGATATCTCCATTGTAAATTGGAATGCTATTTAACGTATTTATTATGTCAGTATTCAAGGTACGTCATCTGTATTAATCCTCAAGTCGCTTTGAAGACTATTTATAAATGTCAAGGAAATTCCGCGGTCTTATTTAGTGCCATTTTATATGCATTACTACAGAAGCCTTATTACAAGCTTTATTATTAAACCCTCTCAAGGTCAAGGTAGTGAGTCTTCACTGACACGAACTTTGCAGGGTTTAGAAGATATATTATGTTAATTAGGAACCATCAATGAATGTATATGTCGTTTGAATGAGTTGTTTTTTGCTTTGTTTTTTGACATCATACGTAAATTAACTGTGTTATTCATTTCCCGACGGGATACGACTAATGACACGTGAAAAATTTATAACTCGGCAAATTTACGTATGATATCAACATGTTAAACATTGAAATCGCTTGATTGTACATAATGCAGTCAGTCAATCAGGAACGGAACAATTGCAAGTATTCTCATTTGAGAAAATCGTTAAAGTTCATAAGTAAAAGTTGGACAAAGCCTTCAGTCGGAAGGGTTTCATTATAAATGTCTTTATAATTCAGTGTTACTTAACAACTCCCTTTACGATTCCATTCCATCTTGGAATGTACAATTGTTGATTGTTAAGGCATGTAGAGAAGTTATAAATTGTAAGAGCACCGTTTATATGTGTGCAAATTTAATTTCCTTTTTTAAAAGGAAGAGGCCTTAAATCCGCAGTGGATCACTACCACAGGCTTTTAAAAATGAGGCCTAATATTTTCGTATTTCTTTATCATTAATGTAGAGTTAAGTAAATCCTCAAAGATATGTATAAGCTCTGTGCAAATGTGTGAAATGCAGTTTTTTTTAATCGTAATTAGGGGTGCATGTTCTAATAATTTAAAATGTCATTTTCATCTTGCCTACCTGATATGTATAGGTACAATTAGTCAATTATAAACCGCGTCAAGATAAATGTTACACATTTTACTAATCAATATAAACGAATAAATGCGACATCGTCAGCTCACCTTTGTAAAAGCCCTCTTATAACATTAGCTTTGAGTTTACAGCGAAAAAAAATATAGCAGTAGAAACTAAAATATTAAATCCAGTTATAATAGCTTCGTTAAATCTAGGTATTTGTGATTTATGTTCTTTTATGACCTATTTATAAACAAAAATGTAATAAATAAGCATCTAAAACAAGCAGGTAACTTTCTGAGATAAACTAAGTTCTCCTTGGTACTAAGTATCTAAAAGGTACTTATTGAGGTAATGCCCTCTTCAAGCAATCAATAGCATTTCTTTTAAATTTTAAGATCAACGACTCTATCGCGTCGCCTGAATGCCGACGGCAACTTTTCGCACTGTGTCTTACGTTTTCATATATTTTTAATTACAGAGATGTCACTGATTTTTTTAAGGAAATGTACAGTTTTATTAACCTTTGCGTACTTTATTAGAAATGTTTATCCGCGATACAAAATTCAGGGCTTTTTAACTCTAAAAGTAATAAGTAAAATACTAGAAGTATGAACTTTATGTTTATATTCTGTATAGCAACTAGTAAAGACATATTGCATGCACGCTGCGGGTGATTACGAGTATTACCTATAGTTTTTTTCGCGTAATATCTAAAATCATGGATACTCAAACTTAAGTTTACAAAAATAATTGAGGTAATTTAGTTTTATGACGAGATATAGAGTTTATAAGTTACTGTTAGCGGATCGACTTGAACGGTAAAGTACTTGCCTTAATGAGAGCAGTTTGCGAACTTGAGGCGAAAGTTGGTGGATCATTTTAATATGGGAGGATAAGGTGATTTAGATTTTCTACCGCCGCAAAAGTTTCAAGAAAAAAACTTTTTGTAACTATATAAATTAACGTTCAAAAGAATGAACTTTTATATAAAATAAAGACCGCATTGAACCTCTATTTTAACAATTGAAATTAAATTTTACCAAGCTCACCAGAAAGCACAAACTTTTCGTGAAATAATTTTAACTGTTCATATTTCAGAACATTCTAAAGCAGAAGGAATTGCAAACAAAAAGTTTTCGTGTCAACGAGTTTTGTGGAGTTAACAGACGTAACAATTAGTCCGCTTTTGTCCCTTTGACAAAAATAAGCATTTGCTTTGCGAGTAAAACTTTTCATAATTTAAATAAGTTAATTATTTTTAGCTTTTAAAAATACATCTAAAATTAATAAAAATGGTAGTAAACCTGAAATCTATCGAAATCTTTAGTTAAATAAATCATAATGAATGTAGTAACCAACTTTTTCGCACAAAAATTACGTCCGGTATTTTCTACCGATTATCTAAGACGTCACTTAAAAAAAAACCACTTACTTGACTATGTTGACACTGAAGCTCCGACGTCGACCAGCGAGTAAGGGCAACAAGTGTTGTGCTACCGCCGCCCTAGCCTTATATAGGGGTTGGCGCCGCCCATCGCTGTGGGCGGCGTTCGCACTAACGCGTTTTGCACTTCAATTTGTAAAATAGAAATGAGATTAAAAATTTGGAACGATTAAAATGTGGGCGCAAAGTTTGAGAAACTTAGGATTTTTGAGTTAATTCCATTTTGGTTAGTGTTTTATTGGTTTTACCAGTAAGACTACCCAAGTTACGACTGTAAGAACCTGACAATAGTCTGAAACTGACATTTATAAGCAAATGCATAACAGCTTATGTCAATATATCGCACCTTCGGTAGAACAAAGGGCACAATGTACAATGTGACTAAAGGGGCAATTGTGCCCTTGTTCTACCGAAGGTGCGATATAGTGATTTTTGCAGTCGTTATCGTTCGCAGAATGCAACTTGTCTAAGGCTACTGAAGTCAAATGACATTAACAATAGGTATTTAATGATATCTAAGGCTTAAGCTTTTTGAATTTATTTAACGTAGTATTCCGATGTAAAAAAAAGATATTGTATTTTTGCCAAAAATACTTTATTAATTTACGCACATGATGTAAAATAGCAAATATTTGAGAAGAAAAAACGTAATAAGTCCCCAATCTGTAAAAACTATCGTGGGGATTAATGGCATAATATTTCTCTTTCTCAAATGAAATCTTTACCCAATTGATAATCTTAATTGTAAAGACTGATTTAAACTAACTACTATTGTTTTATTTCAGAACCACAATATCGCGAGTGTGCACGTAGGTTTATGTTTCTGTTCATTCGATAGGATTTTGACCGAGTATTTAGAACATACCTACTCAATCAGTTAATTATTTAAGGTTTTACTTACTTACTGCTTTAACTAATGACTTGAGTAATATAATATTTCTATAACGAATTCAGACTCAATAATCTTTTAAAGCATTTTAAAAATATATTTTTATCATAAGTATCTCATGAACACAAGACAGGGTTAGAAATCTGAGGGAAAGAAGTTCTCTGCCCAGCAGTGGGACAATAATTCGGGCAATAAAAAAAGTGAATATTTTAACCTGATTTTTATTTCATTATTTATTTTTGAAGTGAGTGTACAACTAAATATTCAGTGAATATTCCAAGCATCGACCTGTTGCCGTTGGTTCTCTTCCTTTTCGTCGACAAATCTTTGACAAATGCATTGTTTCGCAACCTATTCATTTGCCAACACGCTTTTTTCTGTAACTACAAATATTTCAGGGTTTTTATAAAATTAACCTAACCTAACCTATAGGCTTCTACATGATGGTCCTGAAATAGATCCAGAATTATTCACAGTTTTGGAAAACAATGCAGGTTGTCAAATGATATGTTTGTGAAATGAATCATTTGTGAAACGTTGGCTATGGAATGATAGTAGGATCCCGTTGCGGTTATTAATATCAAGGCAAATAAAACAGGTATGTTGTATGGAGGCACCTCTTAAATATCACAGGACAATGTCACACAAATTGCCCTAGTCCCAAACTAAGCTCTAGGCTTGTACTATAGGTACTAGACAACGATAAACTTACTTATATAGAGAAATATATACTTAAATACATAGCAAACATCCAAGACTCAGGAATAAATATTCTTGCTCATCACACAAATATCTGCCTTTACCGGGATTTGAACCCAGGACCCCTAGCTTCGAAGGCAGGGTCACTACCAACTAGGCTAGCGTGTCGTCAATATATATTTTATTGGTAAAAAAAAATATCTGCATTGCATGAGATACAGCCTAGTGACAGACACATAGACAGTGGAGTCTTGGTAATAGGATACCGTTAATACCGTTTTTATCCTTTGGGTACGGAACCCTAAACATTAGGAGGTTCCATGTTCTCCAATGTTTGTATTTTTGTAAGTTTTAACCTTCAACAAAACTGAGGGGTGTTATATGTTTAAAGTGTGTATCTATATCTGTGTATATGTGTGACTATGTACTTGTGTGTCTGTGTGTGGCGTCGTAACTCCCAAACAGATTGATCGAATTGGACGCGATATTTTTTCGAAGAAAGCTAGTTTAATCGGCGTGGTTTTATCTAGATTTTATGAAAATTGGTTTAGCCGTTTAAGCTATTCGGCTATCGGTTAAAAATATTCTGGGACGCCGACTTCAGTGTGACTGACGTACTATAATTAGAAAAGAATTCATTATTTGTGTTTTCGCAGGTGGTTTTTCGTTTTGAAAACATTTTTATTCATGTTTCAAAGAATTCTTGGCGAAATTTGGTGGTGATATTCGCCCCTTACCCGAAAACTGATACGTAAATTGCCTCTGATCCTATTCCTTTACTCCTTTTTACAACACTGATAACACGTCTCCAATAAATGCCGCAGACTTCTCTACAGCTACAAAATGTTTGTTTCACTTTTGTATTTGAAATTTGAATCTAAAAGAACAACCTTTTTTTTTGAAATATTTTAAAACAGGCAGTTTTAGTGGACTAATTTTAACTATCATTCAATTTATCATGACTTTGAATTGGGACCACTGTTGATTTTAAGTTAAAGTCGCATTTTCTTTAATAATAAGCGGTGGTGATTTGCATTTTTTTATGTACTTTGTAACAAAGTTATTTGACAAACCTACCGCCTTGTAATTTCAATTAGTAGTAGAAGGCCTAAAACAATGTGTGTGAAGAACATACCTATGTTGACTTTACGCGATAAACGTGTCCAAAGCGTTTGTTATATTAGATTATTAATATTATGATTGTACGTACCTTTAATAATAATTAATGTAACTCCATTAGAACAGTGTTTACTTTTCACTATTTAACACTTTGATAAACGATTACGGTATGTTACCGTGGCGCCCGAGCGGCAACTGTATTAGCTACCTACCTACCCACTCAAGTCAAGTAAATAATATATTAAGTATAATTTAATAATTAGAGCTTAGTAAAATAGTTTACTACCTTCTTAAATCATCTTACATTTAATAATGTTAATTAGAGTTAATGTTTACTTAAATATAAATAGTTGTGCTAGACGGAAGTCACGGAAACATCGTATGTTCGTGGTGACGGGGGTGGTGGCTGGAACGCGCAAACGTTTGGCCTATAAATAACAGCCCCTTTCGAGACTTGCCAGTTGACTGTGACCTGACAAGCTGCAAGGAACTAAGTTAAGTACCAAACTGTATTATAGTGATTATTTATATTATTCATGTTTATAACTGTGTCCTGATTTATTATTACTGAATATAGATATGTCTTTATGAATTACTATTGTTAATATAAGTATTTCACTATGATTACTAGACACCTTTTTCTAGTAAGCTTTGCTCAAATCATCGGTATGTTGTATTGATCATAGAAATAATAAATAATCAGTTATTATGATAAATTGTGACATATTTGTATCTCGCTTTTCATTTCCTATATCTATTATGTACAAATATTATGTACCTTACGGTGTACATACTGTAACTAACCACAGTGAGGCAACACTGTTGTTTAGTATACAAACTCTATTTGTAATAAGTAATAAAGTAGCTTTATAAAGGCTATCGTGATGGGGGAGCATCTGTATCTTATACACAAAGGGTAACATCATAGAGATTTGGTTGCAGCGCAATCTAGCGGTTATATCTAGAACTAATTACAATACAAACAAAGACAATAAAAGCTTACCTATAAATTTAGATTACATTCTTTCTCATTTCATCTATCAAGCGAGGAATACGTTTGTAGTAGATAGTATCATAATATAATCTAACATCAGAAGTGGGATAACCTCTCGTTCACAGATTTTGATAACAATTTCAGAATGGAGACCGCAGAAATAAGTCTTTTACTAAAGGCAATCCGTGATGCAATCAGCACTACGGCACAGAAAGACGATGACATCGCGCTACCACCGTTCGAACCTGAGCGAAATGACTGCGGAGCAGCGGGCTGGTGCGATAGCATTGCAGCTCTCGCCAAGGAATTTAACTGGAGCGGCATTAAAACAGCGGCTAAAGCCGGTAAGGCCCTAAGGGGATCTGCTATTACTTGGTATGAATCGTGGGAACCTTCAGAAGGGAGAACCTGGGATACATTTCGCACGGATATTATCGACGTATTCCCTGAAAAGAGGAATTTGTCAGAGAGACTCAATAAAGCAGTTTTATACACGTCAGACTCTGCTGAATCCTACGGTGCATATGCTAGGGAGAAGCTTAGATTACTACGTAATACAAAAATTGCTTTTACCGAAGTACAATTAGTGGAGTTAGTCTGCGGTAGTATTAATGATATTGATATTAGAATGGCTTCTTTAAACAATGGTGTAACTACGACATCTGCTCTTATTTCTTTACTATCCTCATATGTCAAAAATAAGAAACGGTCTTTTGATAATGTTAACAAAGATGATGGTGCAGGACCCAGTGGAGCCAAGCGACTTAAATTAAACGGCGATAAAAAATGTTTCACTTGCAACAAGATTGGACATGTGCAATCTCAATGTTTTCATAATAAGCAGGTCCAAGTACCACAAATGACCAGCCAATCTCCACAGGCTCCTACATCTAATGATTATCGCAAAAGAGTTTGCGTTTATTGTAAGAAGGTTGGTCATACCGAAGCGACTTGTTATTATAAACAACGAGCAATTAACTCGGCTTCAATTACTTTGGTACCCACGAAGGAAGTTAATTTTTTAGACCGAACAAACTAAATCTTACACGAGTTATTGTTAACGATTTGCCTGTTGATTCTTTAATTGATACTGGAGCTAACTGTAGTTTAATCAGAGAATCCATTGCTAGGCGTATAGGTATTCACTTGACACCTACATCATTATATTTAAACGGAATAGGAAAAAATAAAGTACATGTTTTCGCAATGATGACAGTGCCAGTTCAATTTGAAAGCGTTTTCATAGAACTTGATTTTCATGTCATTAGGGATTCGGATTTTGCTTATGATCTCCTTATAGGCAGGAATGCTGTTCAGTATCCAGACATAGGAATTATAACTGACTCAAATGGTTCCAGATTATTCAGAAAAATAGTTACAACTAATACAGAAGTAAACTTGATTAGTCTTTCATCAGAATTACATGAGTTAACCCCAAATATTGAACATTTAAGCCCTGAAATACAACTGAAAATCAAAAATATTTTTCATAAATACCCTTCTGTATTGGATGATACTGGTACTGTTAACACTGGTGAATTGAATTTACGGCTTAAAAGTAATGAGATTGTTTACTACCGTCCATATCGATTGGCTCCGGTAGAGAGGGAGAAGGTAAATGAAATCATAAACGACCTTTTGAACAAGAAAATAATTCGCGAAAGTGATTCGCCCTTCGCTAGTCCTATAATTTTAGTTAAAAAAAAAGATGGTAGTGATAGACTATGTACAGACTACCGTGCCTTAAATAAAATTTTAGAAAAAGATAGATATCCTCTCCCTCTCATCGAAGACCAAATCGACAGGTTAGGCAAAGCAAAATACTTTATCTCTATAGATATGAAGAATGGTTTTCATCAAATTCCCGTAGCAACTGATTCCATCAAATATACCGCTTTTGTGACACCTAGTGGCCATTATGAATTTTTAAAGATGCCATTCGGCATTTGCAATGGTCCCTCAGTCTTTCAGAGAGCTATAACTAAGGCAGTCGAACATCTAAAGTTTCTTTTGGTCTACATTGATGACCTCCTCATCCCGTTCACTACAATAGAAGAAGGTCTAGCATATTTGGAGCAAACTATTGCCGCGTTAAGCCTAGCAGGGTTTGCTATTAATCTTCAAAAGTGTAAATTTTTTGTCGACAATATTGAATACTTGGGTAGGCATATATCAAGTGAAGGAGTAAGGCCTAGTGAATCCAAAGTGACCGCATTAGTTAACTCACCCATCCCTAGTAATGTCAAACAGGTACGACAATTTATGGGCCTCGCAAGCTATTTTCGTAAATTTATCCCAAATTTTGCAGCACGAACCGCTTGTATTACAAAATTAACCAAAAGTGGACAAAAGTGGGAATGGAGTTTCGAACAGGATGAAGCTAGACATTATGTTATAAAACAGTTATCAACTAAACCCCTATTATCTGTATTTAATCCAAATTTGCCAACAGAACTTTACACTGACGCGAGTTCATTGGGTTATGGAGCCATCTTAGTACAAAAGGTTAATGACATTAAAAATGTTGTTGCCTATTTCAGTAAAAGAACTTCACCTACAGAGGCCAAATATTGCTCATATGACCTAGAAACTTTAGCAATATATAATGCTCTAAAACACTTCCGAGTGTACCTATTAGGGATTAGTTTCAAAATTTATACTGACTGTAATTCCATTAAAGCAACTGCGAATAAAAAAGATCTGTCACCACGTGTAGCTCGTTGGTGGACATTCATGCAAGATTTCGACTTTGAAATAATATACAAAAAGGGTAAATACATAGGTCATGTAGATTTCCTCAGCCGCAATCCCGTCGAAGCGTTAAGTTCAGTCAATTTTGCCACCTTATTAAACAGTTCAAAGATATCCCAAGGACAACCCATTGATACTAAATTAACGAAATATTGTCCCAAAAATGAAATCAGTACTGTGAATTTCATCAATGACGCCGGAGTCTCTTGGTTAGAAACTGCTCAACAAGATGACCCTGATACTCAGAACTTAATGAGTCGGGTATTAGCTGGAGAACTAGATGCACACCGTTATGTGATACAAGATAATCTGTTATTTTATAAAGTTCAGCCTAATAAACCCAAACTTTTTGTACCTAAAAGATCCAGATTTGAACTTTTACAACTTTTTCATAACGAAAATTGCCATGTTGGAATTGAGAAGACATTGGAAAAGATTCGTGAGCATTTTTGGTTTCCGCATATGTTTGCATTTGTCAAAAAGTTTATAAAACACTGCCTCACATGTGTTGAACGTAAATGTCACTCGGGTCCAAAGCAAGGATTCTTACACCCCATAGACAAAATTCCAGTGCCCTTTCATACCATTCACTTAGACTGTACAGGCCCCTTTTCTCAGAGAAATGAAAGATACAGGTATATTCTTATCGTTGTGGACAGCTTTACTAAATTCTGTTTATTAAAACCCTTGGGCAGTCTCAATGCCCACGAGTTAATTCCCCTTATTCGAGATACAATAACTTTATTTGGTACCCCATCAAGGATTATAACCGATAGAGGTACCAACTTTAGCTCGCACCTTATTAGATCTTTGTTTAGCCAGTTAAATATTGAGCATCACATGGTAGCCACAGGCACACCAAGTGGAAATGGTCAAGTGGAAAGATATGTAAGAACTGTCATTAATATGCTTAATACCATGTGTAATGACACGTCAGATTGGCCGAGCGAGCTGTGGAAAGTTCAATTGTCAATAAATACCACTTTTCAAAAGTCTACAGGTTTTACTCCTAATCATTTATTAATCGGTTGTAATGGTAATATTCCAAGTGTTCAAAGTCGACTAAATGACATAAATATTTTTGAAACTAATACTGACGTGAGGTCAGACCGCGAACTAGCTTACCAACGTTTATGCTCGGAAGCCAGAAAGTACAAAACGCGATTCGATATAGTAAGAAGAGATAATCAGATTTTTGAGGTAGGAAATATTGTATATGTAAATCAAGACCATAGACGGCTTGCTAAACTTAGTCCTAAATTCAAGGGTCCCTACGAAATTCAAGCTCTGCTACATAATGATAGATATGCATTAAAAGGATTCGGTAGATTAAGAAACATAACCGTAGCCAAACACAAATTGCGTCTCTGGCCAGGGCGATGGGTAGACAACTAAAATGCATTGTAGATATTTCTTGATTTATTATTATTTTGTAGATGAATTATGTAACAATGTTTTTTTTTTTGTTGTTGTTCGGAACTGCTGAAGTCATTTGATTCATCAGCCCGTCTCATGCGCAGCAGGTGTGGGGCTAGATCTCGATGTGTTGTCGAATCACTTGACCGTCGTTATTTTGTCTCTTAATGTGATAAGTGCCGAAATAACGATGCCAAACTGTAAATAAATGTAATAAATAAGTTATGGTTAATATTATGTTTCATACCTACTGTACGATTTGAATACATGCTTTTGAATTGTAATTATATTTAAGTAATACTTCGAGAACGAAGTATGTCAGTCTGGCCGTGTTATATTAGATTATTAATATTATGATTGTACGTACCTTTAATAATAATTAATGTAACTCCATTAGAACAGTGTTTACTTTTCACTATTTAACACTTTGATAAACGATTACGGTATGTTACCGTGGCGCCCGAGCGGCAACTGTATTAGCTACCTACCTACCCACTCAAGTCAAGTAAATAATATATTAAGTATAATTTAATAATTAGAGCTTAGTAAAATAGTTTACTACCTTCTTAAATCATCTTACATTTAATAATGTTAATTAGAGTTAATGTTTACTTAAATATAAATAGTTGTGCTAGACGGAAGTCACGGAAACATCGTATGTTCGTGGTGACGGGGGTGGTGGCTGGAACGCGCAAACGTTTGGCCTATAAATAACAGCCCCTTTCGAGACTTGCCAGTTGACTGTGACCTGACAAGCTGCAAGGAACTAAGTTAAGTACCAAACTGTATTATAGTGATTATTTATATTATTCATGTTTATAACTGTGTCCTGATTTATTATTACTGAATATAGATATGTCTTTATGAATTACTATTGTTAATATAAGTATTTCACTATGATTACTAGACACCTTTTTCTAGTAAGCTTTGCTCAAATCATCGGTATGTTGTATTGATCATAGAAATAATAAATAATCAGTTATTATGATAAATTGTGACATATTTGTATCTCGCTTTTCATTTCCTATATCTATTATGTACAAATATTATGTACCTTACGGTGTACATACTGTAACTAACCACAGTGAGGCAACACTGTTGTTTAGTATACAAACTCTATTTGTAATAAGTAATAAAGTAGCTTTATAAAGGCTATCGTGATGGGGGAGCATCTGTATCTTATACACAAAGGGTAACATCATAGAGATTTGGTTGCAGCGCAATCTAGCGGTTATATCTAGAACTAATTACAATACAAACAAAGACAATAAAAGCTTACCTATAAATTTAGATTACATTCTTTCTCATTTCATCTATCAAGCGAGGAATACGTTTGTAGTAGATAGTATCATAATATAATCTAACACGTTCATATGTATTTTAGACTATATAGAAACATGTGTTATTTTTTATCTTCCATTGAAACTTTAACATTTACCGACCTCATAACACCGTTATAGTTCGTATAAAAGGTATGCGCCGTTAAAAGAGTGTATTCGTACAGTATACAAAAAATGTTTTACGCCATATTCTTTAACCTGGCTACTAACAGTAACTTAGCATTACCAAGTATGATTATCTTATCAAAAAAGTTTCACATCTTTTCAGGAACAGAAATTATCCTGTTTCATATTCTAGCAGCATAAAACTGAAGTTAGGTTAGCAATGTGAGGAAATCACCATTGTTCGAATTTATATGACTCGAAGTTATCTTTTTTGTTGAGCACTTACTTCGGAAACCGGTATGTATTTGTGCTCGCTTGGATTAAGGACAAGTACCCTCTGTGCCCTTTTGGATGATGTTAAATATGTACCTACTGTACTGACTAAGTACTTTCCCCAAATAAATTGATAACCATATGCCTTATCATAATTATGTCTAATTCTAATTAATTATTAAAAATAATATGCTCAATAGTTTACTGACTGATTGTCACTGTTTTATTTATTTTATACTCAGTGTTAAACAGATGGAGAAGGAGAGACCTTGAGACAAGGATGATTATAGAATCGTGTAGTTAAGAGCGTGAAATTTACAAGGTGTCATAATGGTTTAAAATGTAAATACATACATAAACAACATCACGCCTTCATTCTCAGAGTGAGGTAGGCAGAGCTACACAAATACAAAGAACTATAAAAATACTTGTTAATATTTCAGTTTGCAAATTTATGCTATAATATACTCGTATGGGTCCTTTTTTGCCTGATTACTTACCATTTTGTACTTTGTATCCCCTGACGCAAAAAAGGACGTTTACCATGTGTATCAGTGTATCTATCTCTGTGTCTGTCTAGGGCATCGTAGCTCCCAAACGGATAGACAGACTTGGACGCGGATTTATAACCTCCTTGTGAGGCCCACCATACTACAAACACGGAGATTTATGTAAAAGGGAATTTGAATCTACCACCAAGGAAATAAAGTTCATTTACCCGTGCCAAACTAGCTACTTTACCATATTAGCTATCTATACCAATATTATAAATGTGAAAGTAACTCCGTCCGTCTGTTTGTTACGCTTCCACGGATAAATCGCTCAACCGAGATAGATTGATTTGATAGGGAAGGACATGGCTACATTTTATGCCGAAAATTTTTGGATAGCTCTTGAGGCAATAGCGATAAACGTTTTCTACGCGGACGCAGTCGCATGAAACAGCTAGTTCTTCTTTATAGTTCTTATTATGATAGACCAGTTTAATCAATGCACTGCCACGGAGTAACCCGAAAGATTTATTCCCACTTACCATATAAAATTAATTTGTTTGCTGTCTGCCATCTCTATGCTGTCATATTTTCTGATTTACATCTAGTGAGTACCTATATTCTTGTTTATCGCTTTCGTGCAGATCACTAGATACATAGTATTAACTATGCTGAATACGTTTGTATATCCAGCAGGCTAATATGAAAGTTGCTGGACGGATTTTATCACAGATTTCAATAATAGATAAAATGACGTATATTTTTATACGTCCATAGGTTTAATGATAAATAATTCAAGTCTTACAACCTGTACGAGTGCTTTTTATCACCTTAGCAACAAATGTATAATCTGTAGCTTTTTTATTAACGTTATACCGTAAAACGGGGTGAATAGGGACACAACCTAAAATGAAGCATACCTACGTTAATTATTAATGGGCGGACGACCGATGCACATTACGTCAAAATCATGTCAAAAGATAGACCTAATATGGATATGACTCGAAATTTAATAAAAGTCTTATCCATCTTATGCTTTTGTCACCATATTGCATGCATCGTCCACCCTTTACTAATTATTAATAACATTATTTTCATTCAACACTTGTTCTTAGTTGTTACAAGTTATGCCTTATTTTAGGTAGGGACACAACCTAAAATAGGGCATCACTTGTTACAAATATAATAAATTCACCTTTAAGTCACTATTCACCCCATTTTCCGATACAAGTTTACGATAAATTCAGTTTCAAATACACCAGGGCCTCAGAGATTCAGGTGCGTTAAAACGATATCGTGTTTGACACGTTTAAGAATCGTTTATGTCACAGTCGCCATTATTGTAAATGACATAAGAGTTATCAAAACGTTGACAATACGGAAACAGGTCAAAAACGATATCGTTATAACGCAGTTGAATAGAGGCCCTGTTCAGTTTCAGTTTCAGAAGACGCGTTGGCCTAGTTGGTAGTTACTTTACCTATATACGAAGCTAGCGATCTCTGGTTTGATTCCCGGTATGGGCAAATGTCTTTGTGACGAGCACGACTATTTGTTTCTGAGATATTTATTTTTCTATATTTATATTTATATCGTTGTCTCGTACCAATAGTAAAAACCTAAAGCTTAATTTGGGATTGTCCCTTGATATTTATTTATTTACGCAATTTTTCAGTGATAAGGTGTGTTAAATTTAATTAATTACTAAAAACCACCACAAAATAAAAACTAATTTAGCCAAAATCAATAGTTATCAGCTTTCAAAAGAACTGAAATTTTGTTTTAAGCTTATTTCTAGAAAAAATATTTAAAAAAACATAATCCCTTACCATAGAACGTAGGTGAATCGACCGTGAGACCAATGGTAGCGCCCTTTTTCTGAAGTTAGACAATAGCCATGGGGAGACAGAAGACAAACAAAGCAAGATGATTGGACTGGAATGACAGCCATGGCGCCCACGGACTGATATCTCCTTTGTCGGGCACACTGCCGAGGACTACATCTTAGGTACAAAAATATATGAGAATTAAGGAGTAGGGCTCTCAATGTACTTAGGAATCGAGTTTGCCATACTAAGTTTACCTCATTATGAGAGACGTGTTAATGTTGTGACGTCTTTATATAAAAATACACTCTTATTGTTAATATTTTTAGTAACGATATTATTAGCTACCTACGCTCGCTAGATTATATAAGGATGCAAAATAATGTGTATTTTTTATAGTAAATGACGCAAATAGCGCAAGGAAATAAGTGTATTGTTTTACAATGTTTATGATACGATTACATTTTCCACGGATTTAATTACAGTTGATTAAAGAAAATTATCAATCTCATTCTCAATTAGTCTTTGTTACCTTAACACCTGTCTCCCAATGGGGTAGGCAGAGACCACAGAACGCCAGGTGCACCGGTCTAAACATACAACTTTCGCTTGCTCTACCGTAAGGCCAGTTTAGCGCAGACCCTTGCAGGTACTGAACCCCTGGTGATAGAGTGACTGAATACCCTCATCTGAATGATGATCTCCTCATCTTCATCCACATACAACGGTTTTGGGTGCTTTTAATTTGAGTATTTATATTGTTTTTAGGTCATCTTTTTGTATCATTGACAGTAGATCTTACCTGTTACCTGTTTTTTTCTGAAAAGTTTACAGTTTCATAAAAACACCACTATATATTGTGTGTGTGTGATTATGCATTTTGAGCTAGTTATTTTGGTATATCACAGCATATCAATTAATGTTACAATCAGAAAATAGAAATTAAGTACCCAAATATCTGTCCCTATGTAAGAGTAAGTAACTAAACAATGTGTATTTTGGGATACGTGGTGTGGACCGACGGATCGAAGGCACGAGAGCGGAGAGTGTTTAACTTGCTATTCACACGTCTCAAGATATTTCGGGAACCTAAATCTTTGTAGGCACAGGGTGATTCCGACTTCTTCTAGCGGCTAAAATTTCACCTCTTTCAAACTCACGCCTTCATTCTCAGAGTAGGGTAGGCAGAGCTACAGAATTACCAACAACTCTAAAATAAAAACTTGTTGATAATTCTGTTACCACTTTTTGCACAAACATGCTAAGATGTTTACTAGTGTAAGTGTCGTGTTGCGAGCCCATCGCCTAACAGTACTAAAAGCCTTTATTCTCTTAGTCACCTCTTACGACATCCACGGGAAAACATGGAGTGGCACAAATCTAACCCGGCAACACAGCTTTCTGCCCTCATTTTGAAAATCTGAAACAATCCTTATCTTCCCCGAATGTTAAATAAGATTAAAGATAATTTATCTAGAACTTAATTTCTGGAAGAATATTTTATATTTTTTTCAAAGCATTTAAAATCTTGAAGACGTCTGGTTGGATGATAGGAAAAAGAGATTCGGCTTTTGAGTGTAGTGAAAAATCATTAATAAGGGTAGACCAGAAAGGGCAACTTAAATTGACACTCTTTTTTTTCGAAAGAATCATTGTCAATGACCCAAACACGTCCTCCACTGGTAGCCTTCTTCAAAGATTTCCACCGTGATTGGTCCAGGGCCTCTATTCAACTGAGTTATAACGATATCGCGTTTGACGTGTTTTAGAATCGTTTATGTCACAGTCGCCATTATTGTAAATGACATATGAGTTATGAAAACGTTGACAATACGGAAACACGTTAAATACGATATCGTTTTTACCGTGTAGAATCTCGGCCCTGTGCTACTTCCAGCTGTTTCCTGCTGCCCTCATCGTATCGATGGTTAACTTCGTGGGAGGCCTGCCAACACTGAGCCTTCCGGTACTTGGTCGCCTCTAGAATTCAAGTTGCGGCAAGTAAAATAGACAATTTCCAGATACCAATTTCATCCAGTGGATTAATTTTATAATGTTTTGTTAAGCTTGCAAATTAGAAGAAAGAATAATCTTAGTTATAAATGAATTTAGGATCATTGTAAAGGAATAACATCTGGAAAGAAACTTTTCAAACTTTCAGAAATAATTAATTTTAGTTCTCTAAACACAAATTATTGGGTATATAAAAACTTTTAAAGTAACTCTTCACAAACCCATCCAACCCTGTAAAGCGTTAACAGCGACACGGTTCCAACGGGTCTGTTTTTCAACGCGCATTAAACTGTTTAAGTACTTTGTAACAGCGCGGCGCCGCATTTATCGCACTTCGAGCCCGCCAGTAAATGATACTGGCTTAACAATATTATTGTATTATTGCAAGAACTTAAGGTGAGTTCATACTACATTTCGAACTTTTAGAATTAAAGTGACCTAATTTAAACATTTTCAGCTTTCGATTTTGTGTCATAAATTCAGTACTATAGAGACCTAAGTCGAAATTCAAAATATGTGGATTAGGTCACTATAATTCTAAAGATGCGATTTATAAATCAAGAAATATAGTATGGTTAAATTAGTAGCTTTTCTCTCACAAAAGGCACCTAATAATCAGTGATCGAAATAGATAGTGCTATTTCGGGTGGATGACCTTAAACATTGTACATAACATTGCACTTTGAATTCCCGGAAAAATTATGATATGTCATTAGAAAAGCTTAAAAGCTATATCCATACTAAGCTTACGCACCGAAATCCCGTGTAATGGCACTGCCTAATCCGATGCCTGCTAACAATAAGTAGGATTTTGCATTTTCAAGACTACAATCTTAAGGCTGCAATCCTAAGACCGCGAATGCGTTGTCAACCCTGAGGATCGAGATGGAATGTCTCTATGTTAGTAAATTAATACGGAATACAACACTGCGAACACGATTAGTGGTAGGTTAAAGAACTGTACGCTAATACACACACTAATGAAACTCTCTCCTTGGCATTAGGTCCCATCTGATGGTGGCATCTGCCTTCCCATTTTCACTCTCCAGTTTGTTCTTTTTGATGTGTAGGCTTTTTAGTATTGCAGCACTCCAGGGTCTTTCGCGATGGAATCCAATCGCTTTCGTTTCAGCCTTTCTCTTTAACTTCTGGAGCTGGAACATAAAACTTGGAATGACCCCTCCTTTTATCGTGACTTAAGGACGAGAAAAAATAAGAATAAAAGTATCTCCAATTAACGTCATCATATTGCGAAAAATCTTACGTAACTTTGAAAAATATTAGTGGCGACTTGTACCTATCGTACAAGGTTTTTATCTTTAGACGGTGTTTTAATGTTATTACATACATAACATCACGCCTTCATTCCCAAAGTGGGTTCGGCATAGCTACAGAAATACCAACAACTCTAAAAAATACTTGTTTTTAATTCTATTACCACCTTTTAAATAATCAGGTCAAGAAGTTTACTAGTGTATTAGTGACAGGTTGCAAGCCCATCGCCTTACAGAACTACAAACACTAAGGGAATACCCTTGGTCGCCTCTTACCACATCCAAGGAAAACATAGAGTGGCACTATTTCTAACCCGACAAACACACGGGTACTACCTATAATTATCATGTCATATTTACCAACGTAGTTTAACCAAATCATGATTAACAAAGAATAATAACACATAGAAACCTAGTCCACCAATGTGATGTCACTGAAACCAGACCAAATACGGCCTGCTCAGTACGACATTACTAGTGCACATGTGTATTCCATTAATATTTTCAAGTTTGACACGTTGGGTGTATGAAACCCTCAATATATGTGTTATTATTCTAATTAATACCATCGATTCACTAGCCAGCTAGGCTTCTCCAAACGTGATACCACTACGAGGTATCTCTTACCTTACTTTTAAAACCGGCTTCTTGTTTCACTGTTGTTTGTACTCTCTGACGGGGCAACTTAAACTAGCCGGTTAATAATTCATCCGTCCACCCAAAAAGTGAGTTAGCAGTCAGCTACCGGGACTTTTCTAAAAATAGAAACACTAACAAGCCTCTTCAGAAATTAAACTCGGAAGTGGATATCCGAAACACGGTTAATTTGTCGATTGTTATCATATCGCAAGTTGTAAAGTGGTTAGATTACGAGTCGAGGTGACGGCGAGATTGGTGTCGATAAAATCCAAGTGATAAAAACGGGGAGTATACCTACGTAACATAGAAATGGTAATTAATATGTGACATAATTTATTACTATGTTTTAATAGTAATAAATAATTAATAGAAATTAAATTTGGTAATGTAATTAAGAAAAACACACCCTTTATTGCGGGTTGAATACTAACAAATTGGGCCTCTATTCAACTCGGAATAATCATAATATTATTGTCTTTGACACGTTATGGTATTATTTTTAACTTGGCCGCCATTACTGTCAACTAAGTAAGAGATATCAAAACGTTGGCAATAAATTAACAAGTTAAAATAGGTTTTACAGTACATTCTTTTAAAAATTGTACTTATCTATATTGTAGTAAATTAATAAAATATTATACAGGGTGTAACGAAAATCCTTTTAAAAAAACATTAGTTGGATCACCGACTCCTATATAATACAATATAAGCGGAAAACTTTCGATTTTCGAAAACTTCGATGGTTTTTTCCGACAAAAGTAGCAGTAACAAAAAATAAACAAAATAGTTTTTTTAAGTATTTGTATCGTCCGTTTAATTCGAGGTAACAATAGTGCCTTTCGGTGCATTGCTAGTCAAACGCGCAAAACGATCACATTGACTTATTTTATGCACGAGAGGAACAATTAAATTTTACGCCTGTCTATACGGATACATTTTATGGCATCAATAAATGCATGCGCGTAATACAAATGGTAATGTAATGAGTGAAATCGCTAGAGTGATTGCTCTTTATAGATTTTAATGCGTAAATCTTATACAACTATGTGGTACTTTGTTGCACTAGAGTTAATGCATAAATGCAGTTATTCTTGTACTTATCTGCATAGCGGCTTTATTACAAAGTGTTTTATTTACATATTGACAAGCTATCAGTATTTATTCGAACACGCGGAGAAAAATACAGGTTACAATGATAACAACTTTTTAAGCTATTTTTGAATTAAATGACCACACATTTTGATTTGTTATACCTAGCTAGGGATTGGTGGTTATATGAGGAAATATCATATGGTGTTTTATTATTTACCAGCCATAATACCAGCATGAAATTTGATGGCAATAAATAACACCGTAAAGAGTCTAGTCATAATAAGAATTAGAAATTTAAAAAACCCCCGACTAAATATATAGTCTGTAAAAAAACTACTATTTGCCACTACTTATTATTTTTAACTTTTTAGCGGTTTTTTTACAGACTATTTATTTAGTCGGGGGTTTTTTTAATTTCTAATTTAATTTTTTATTTCACGCTTTTTAAACTTCTCCATCTGAGTGTCTGTTTGTGGCATCGTAGCTCCCAAACGGATGAACGGATTTGGTCGCATTTTTTTTTTTAATAAAGCTACATTAATCAGGATGGTTCTTAGCAAGATTTCATGAAAGTTGTTGAGGCATTTTAAGAGATATCAGCTCTGAAAGTAGGTGTCGCCGTTACTTTGGGGGCGTTTTACCCTCTAAAAGCTCAATATCTCAAAAACAGCTGAAGTGATTTTGATGAAACATATCTAAGAACCACCGCTAAAAACCTGCCTTCATTTAAAAAAAACTGCATTCAAATCGGTTACACCCATTTAAGCGCTACAGTGCCACACACACACTTACACGTCGAACTTATAACACCCCTCTTTTTGTGTTACTACGGTTTTTTTAGCTTAGTATTTTAAAATTATACAACACTTGTTAAAGCACTGACGCGAAGACGAAAACAAAAGGAGTCCCATTGCATTTTCTCACGAAAACTTTTATTAAAAGATATTTTATTTCAAAAGTCTTAGAAGTTAATTTCGAGATTTCTTTATTATGTATTACAAAGATGGCCGATGCCGTCAATTTTATTAGCTACTCGCTTTTTCTCGCGACTCCGTCCGGTTAGAACTAGAATTTAAATTCCTGAACGGCGTTGCTAGGTTTGCACCAATGTAGTAAAAAAACAACTATTTATGTAAAGTTAAAAAAACAAGTGTAATACGTGCTTGCGAGCAATGACATCACATTAGGGTGGTTTGGGGAGTAAATGGAACGGTGTTAATTAATACGTGAAAACTTGAATTGGTTGTATAGGTTAAAGCTGATAGATGGATAAAGATAATTCTAATATGTTTCATTATGTTCCACTGTTCCATTTACTGAATGGAACGGTGTTAATTAATACGAAACACTGCCAGATTTAAGCGAATAAATTGTAATAACTAGGCAATCACGATAATAATTACCTAGTCAAAGATCAACGTTTATATTTCGGTATATTACTGCAAACCATACATTTGTACCTACTTTAAACTGGTTTTGGTTTTTTCGGTCGCTCACTTTTTGGTCATCAAAAGCCAGTTTAATGTACAAACGTATGGTTTGAAGAAATATACCAAAAGACAATATTGATCAATTGACTAGGTAATTTTCGTCGTCAATGCCTAGTTATTAAAATGTATTCGGTCAATTTCTGTATTTTTTTTTAAATTAATTAACTCCGTTCCATTTACTCCCCAAACTACCGTATTGTGACGTCATTGCTACAATAATCTGGGTCTACTTACGAGTATATGAGCTGTCACATACATCACAGGAAACCTAGATTGAAAGTATAGGGTTTGGTTAATTTTACTCAAAGTCCCGTGTAACTACAAAAGTGTGTGGTTAGACTATAAGTTGTAACCCGACAACGCGCAAAGAAATAAATTTTATGGAGTGGAATCTTTACTAAGTATTGTATTAGTTACCGAATACGAATCCATTTCTGTTTATCCTAGTTATTCATTCTCTAGTATTTCGTTATTTCGGTCTCGTTAAGCAGCATTTAAATATATTTGTTAAACGGGAAATAATAGATTACTCGAATATAGCCTAGAAACGTACCTCTCAGGATCGTACCTCAAAGCTGCAAACTTTCTGTGACGTTATTGTATCTTTGAATCTTAATAAATAGACGCTATTTTTTAATTAAATATGGTAGTTTTCAATGTTCCTTATGGCCACTATAACAGATAATAGTGCCACTTCATGTCTTTCTGTGGATGTCGTAAGAGGCTACTAAGGGAATAAAGGCTTGTAGTACTGTTAGGCGATGGGCTTGCAACCTGTCACTAATTCACGGTAAACCTCTTAGCCTAATTGTGCAAAATGTGGTTACAGAATAATGAACAAGTTCAAAGTTGTTTGTATTCTGTAGCTCTGCTTACCCCACTCTGGGAATGAAGGCGTGACGATATGTACGTAAGTATACACGGTCCAATAAAGCATAATTTAAGAGATTTTCATGTTATTAAAAACAATTCCATAGTTAATTTAATTTGAACTTTGTCACCTATACCTAAATCATTATTTACTAAGAAATTGATTAAATTAATTTATGCTGTACGTTGATGATATTGCTACTTACAACATTAATCTTTTTAGTAAAAAATGCTTCAGGTTCAGGTGTCAGAGTTCAAATTAAATTAACTATGGAATTGTTATTTAAATTATAAAAATCTCGGAAATTATGCTTTATTGGACTTCATGTTATACCACATTATATACTTCAAATAGGCTCTAGAATCGATGGTTAAATTTTTTTGGGTTACTCGTTCCCACCGTGTATAAAATTAAAGGGAGCCCAATACAAGACACGTGTTTTTTGGAGTTTTATGTAATAACCAAGTTTTGTAGCAACGTCCTAGACTGTTAAGTTTTAGCGTAACTGAGACGACCCAAATGGACTGTCTGGTAAAGATACTAAATTGCTTCTAAGATAAAATAAAATAAAATACATTTCGTTGTTCTCACTTGGCTGGAGATTTGTTTTATCTAGAAGCGAAGGATCAAGTATCAATGTTGCAATAGCTACTTGAAAAAAAGAAAGGCAAGGGGTGTTATTCAGAAAAAGAACTCGACATAGTAACCGGCCAAACGCGGCGCTGAGCATGACCCGTAAGTTCATAAACATTACCTGTATGGACGTGTCTCGACGTTGGTTGCACTTCACGTAGCGTCGTCCACGCAATGAGACACGTCTGCACGGGTAATGTTTATGTGCTCCCGGGTCAGCCAGTTAAAGTTTGTTCGTTTGCAATAGCTCCCGACTCAATAACGTGAATACCAACTCGTCAATGAATTGCTGACAAATGAAACTGAGGCTTTATAACTAATCCGCGCGATGCGTACCGTGTGTGCGTTACGGAACTGTGGACGTTTACGTTACAAAAATATTCTAAGAATTGACGGTAGTTTTAACTTTGTTCACGAATAACCGATTTCAGCGATCTTTTAAGAAGGCTGGCTGGCATGATTATACGCACCTTGGGTAAAACAAGGGCACAATGTACAATGTGACTAAAGGGAAAATTGTGCCCTTGTCCGGTAAAACAAAGGCACAATGTACAATGTGACTAAAGGGGAAATTGTGCCCTTGTCCGGTAAAACAAAACACACACACACACACACACACACACACACACACACACACATTCTTACTTTACTTTATTTATTTTTAGTTATAGCTTTATATCCTGTCGTATAAACACAATTTTTGAGCACCCATGGAGGAGCGGGATCTCCTGACACAGGTTTTTTGTAAACTTAATAGGAGGTCTCACATGTTTTTCATTTAATGTTGTGATTTAAGACAATAAACAATAATGTACAATGTGACTAAAGGAAAAATTGTGCCCTTGTCCGGTAAAACAAAGGCACAATGTACAATGTGACTAAAGGCGAAATTGTGCCCTTGTCCGGTAAAACAAAGGCACAATGTACAATGTGACTAAAGGGAAAATTGTGCCCTTGTCCGGTAAAAAAAAGGCACAATGGACAATGTGACTAAAGGGAAAATTGTGCCCTTGTCCGGTAAAACAAAGGCACAATGTACAATGTAACTAAGGGGAAATTGTGCCCTTGTCATACCGTATAGTAGTCGTATAGTCAATTTTTATAAATCGCTTGGATTATTGTTGTTCTTTTGATATATTTTTTATGGCACTCATATCACGTCTTCTAACCAGCTTCAGGAATACTAACCAAACGACCGGGTTGATACTGCCAGTGTAGTGTGCAGGCCCCTTAACAAATTACAAAAATAAATAGGGTGGTTGTGTTATTAAACGTCCACATAGAGGATCATGCTGACACTAGTCCTTCCGTGACCATGGCTGGTGCAATACGCAACGTCGGATTAAGAACGAGGTGTGGGTATACTAGTACAGTCAGTATCAAAAGTAGCCAGCAAAATAATGCCGTATTCTCTTGACAATAGAGTCGAGTGCAGATCATTTTGAGCTCTTCAGATGCCAGCTGCTTCTGCTGCTGACTGTACCTCCGGTCAAGACATGATTTATGTCTAATATGGAGAGGCATACTAGCACACAGGACATCTAATTGTTAGTTGACTCTGAATCCCAAAAACATTTGCAAGCTGTTCTCTAATGCGGCCTAAAGAGCTTGTTTCACCATCCTAAATTAGTCGCGAACAAGAGGGACGCAGACGCCGCAATACGTTAGATGTGTATGGAGATATCTCCATCTCATTCCAACATATTGCTGCGTCCCGCTTGTTATTGTCTAATTCAGGAAGAAGGAATAAGCTTTTGGCTAATACTTTTTAGTGTCCTTAACCTCTTGAGTGCTCAGGTTTTTGCTTGAAATTATGCTAAATATAAGAGACACCTTATGTTAAAAGCAATAAGGGTGCGAATACCATTTTACTAAAATAGGTTTTGGGTCTTACGAAGTTGCCTGGCCAAAAAATAATAGTCAAACCCATAGCCGTCTGTCTGCCAACGAAAGGTTTAAAAATCTATTAGCGTTTTTTATGGCACGGAAAAGACAAACTAGAACACGGACACCTGATAAGTGTTTTTCGAAGGCCATAGGAATTTCCAATCTCAAGATTGGAATCTTACGATCACAATCCCAAGACTGCAAATGCGCTGTTGACCCTGAGGAGATGCAATGCCTCTATGCTAGTTATAGTTTACTTTTAGTGCGAATATCTTTCTTTCTCTTTCCTATTTACTTTTTTTTTAGTTTTCTTTCTGACTATAAATACTATTAAGATAGATGTTAACGCGCCGTGGCAATACTTCGCAGCAAAGATCTTTGAATTGTTGCAAATATTGCATGTGCATTTTTCTCAGGGGTATTTGTACTGAACTATTAAGTACTTACAATCTTCAAACGTGTAACATTAGTTTTCCGGCTTTTCAAGGTACAATATGGTTCCTCGTCATCCTTTTTTTATCTTCTGAGTAAAGTTCTGTTATTTCAAGTTTTCCAGGTGTTTATTAATGTAGATGGTGCGTGTTTTGCCTGTGACATGTTATCGTATAGTCAAGGTAACGATGGTTCTTATTTAGTTGACAGTAATGGCGGCTGAGTTAAAAACAATACGATAACATGTCAAAGGTAATATGGTTTTACCCAGTAGAATAAATAAATAAAAAATAAATAAATATCAGAGGACAATCTTACACAAATTGATCTAGTCCCAAACTAAGCTCTAGGCTTGTACTATGGGTACTAGACAACGATAAACATACTTATATAGAGAAATACATACTTAAATACATAGAAAACATCCAAAACTCAGGAACAAATATTCGCGCTCATCACACAAATATCTGCCCTTACCGGGATTTGATCCCAGGACCGATGGCTTTGGAGGCAGGGTCACTCCCAACTAGGCCAACGTGTCTCGAATAGAGACCCTGTATGTATGTATGTATGTATGAGTATGTATGGCAGTTTTTCAAGGTAGACAAGTTTTATTTTGTTACTTTAACCTCTTCACCGCCCTAGTCATCTAGTCATGGCAGCCTGGCCAGCCAGCCTACATGGCCAACATTCAACTCAAAATAAAACCTTCTACGATAGTATTAAAGTTCCTTTTAACTTGTTCTGTGGCGTACAGAGCACGTCATTTCGTTTGTTTTGTGACGGTGAAGAGGTTAAAATTTCTTCACATCTTTTAACACTTTCAACCTGCGGCAGCTGCTAATTGAAAAATCTTTACATTTACTCGTATCAAATTAAATAAAAACGGGTCACTTTCTGTGGAAATTCTGTTCGATGTGGCCCGTTTTCATTGCTCTTCACTATAGTTGAAAAGATTTGTTTGCACGTGAGTGGCCCGTTTTAATGCCTTCAAGTTCATGGGTAACTTCGCAGTTTCCGCGAAGTTAGTCGCTTGGGAATCTCGAAGAAATCGTCATTTCTTCTCTGGATCGAGAATTACACGTAGTTACTTTGGTGATAGAACTTGAGCAAAAACTACTTTGGTGAATCGTTGGCGTAGTCGTTTCTTCGTTTAACGTTACTTTTTCAAGTTGAAAAAAGAAGGGCCTTTACGAAATTATAGAGGATTTGCTGACTAACTTAATGTAAGTGTCACTACTAAACTTCTTCACCTCATTGTGTAAAATGCGGTTACAGAATTAGAAAAACCGGGCAAGAGCATGTCGGACCATGCTCAGTGTAGGGTTTCGAAGCCGTTAAGTACTACAAACATTAAAATCAACAAGTAATAACTAATTTTCTATTTAAAGTCATTTGGTACCGTCTTAGATGATTTTAGTAGGTATAAACACTTAAATCGCCTGTATTTCAAGAATCAATGATGTCTACTTAGTCGTGATAGTTTTCCTTTTAAATTCGTTAAATTCGCTTTCAGGCACTTAAGTCTAACAAAAATTGGCGCTTTAAGCTTAATATTTCCTAAACGGATTCTTCAATCAAAAAATTTTGTAACAAACCCATAATATTTTTGAAAGACCTCTCCAACAATACCCCCACACTATGGGGTAGACGAGAAAAAATACATCCTCAAGTTACCTGTAGCGGGGGTACATATCACAAAAAAAATACAAAAAAAAATCTAACACTGTTGGCGTGACTAATATGTATATTCATGCCAAATTACAGCTTTCTAGTACTAAGAGTCTGCGTTAGGCTGCGGACTGACGGAAGGACGGACATGGTGAAACTATAAGGGTTCCTAGTTTGACTACGGAACCCTAAAAAGTCTTTTAAGAGTTTTTGTTATTTTTGTAGCTAAATTCAACCTTACTATTGTTTTCCTTTTTCTAATTAAAGTAATATTGTTTTAATCTAGAACATGAAAAAAACATTCAGCCGTTTAGGAGCGATATAATCACAAACAAACAACTACCATTAGAGATCCAAATATCTAGAAATATCTGCCAACATACACATAATTTGTATATTGATTATAATCACAAGCTATTTCGCGTGCTTAAAATGAAACAATAAACCTCCACCAACTTAAAAGAACCGTCGAGAAAAAACATTTTCTTAGAACTAGGATAAATAGCTTTTTTGTAAAGAGGCAAAAATAAAATTGAGGAAACCCTTTTCGGCTCACTTTAATTTCTCGCCACCAAAGAAAGTATTTTACATAAAATTACTGGTCATTATGCTAAAGTGGTTTAGGGACGTTCTCTTATCTCGCATTAAATATGTAAGAAACCTATGAATTGAACTATAAAAACGGCACGTGCTTTGAAATGTATTTTAGTCGAAACATGTTGAGTGTGGGGATTTTTTTAAGAATGTAATGAAATATTTTTAACTTCGAACGCGGTAAGCGAAAACTAGACGTTAAACGTTTTATTTTTTGGAATGTTTTAGCATTTTATAACGAATTTAACCGCTGCGACGATGCTTTTACGGTTTAAAATAGGTACTTATACTTTCGTATTTGCAGGTATTTAAATGCCGTTGCTTAGTCTTAATGTTATTATAGTGTTTCAGAACTTAGACCGAAATTAGCTTATTTGAAAAAAATGCGGGTCTGTCTTTAATATTTCCATATGTAAATTAAGTAATGCTTGTTGCACAACTTCGAAATCTTGTTCAACTGCGACAACTTTTAAGATAACACGCCTTTATCGGTACGAAGTGTCAAAATTTTAGAATGAAAAATGAGAAACGCTTAAGTGCCTTAGAAATCATGATTTTTTTCAAATGTGTTGATATTTTGAAATTATGGTACAATTAAGTTTTTTTTATGGCATTGAGAAGGCAAACGAGCACACAGGTCACCTGATAAGTGGTCAGGTTAAGTTGAAACTGTGACCTATAGACATTCGCATTCACAAGACTGCAATTTTAAGACTGCAAATGCGTTGCCAACCCTGAGTACTAAGATGGAATGCCTCTATGCTAGTTATTTCACCGGCTGTCTTACCCCCTTTACTTATTAAACCGGAACACAGTAATGCAAACAACGCTGTTTGGCGGTAGGTTAATGGATAAGATGGTGGTAGCGATCCGGACGGACCCTGGACAAGGTCCTACCCCCCGCAAAATTTCTAAAGTTCTAGGATACCCTGTATAATTATTATATTCGTATTTATTATAAATGCGACAGCATTTTTAACTTTTGACTAGCATGAGCCAATGATTTTTCACAGTCTGTTGGCTGTTTAAGAATCAGGATCCAAGCAACGGGTGATTAGTTTATTTAGGGCTTCTATTCTAAATTGTTTTACCTCTTCCTCTTGCTTCTGTGTCGTTATTTATTTTACTGATTGTTCTTGATTTTCGCTGTCTTTACTTCCTTCCTTTCCATTTATATATCTACATGTCTCGTAAAAATCATAACAATACAAAGTCGGTCTACCAATAAATAGCCTGTGCTTTTGCAAGCGAGACACGTTTAAAATCGACCCTTCGTCCACTAACGATCTCCTCGATTACATCCGCCAGCAAATGAGCCGATGATCATGAAGCGAATGTACCAGTGCGAGTTAGCAAGTATTCACACTCGCGCGTCTCATTTGCTTCGATTTCTTGGCTATCTGGTTTACGGCACATAAACTCTCGCTGTTAGGAACAAGTTGAAGTGGAAAAAGCGTGAAATTACCTTTACATATTTTAAGATTCGTTAATTGTAGTCTTTCTTCAATGTTATTATTGTCTTTTAGCTACTCGTTAGCGGCTTTGCCCCGCTGCTAATTTTTATGTTTCCCGTTGGATTTTTCATTTTTTTTCTTTCATAAGAATCTTCTTCTGACTTAGAATTTTTTATTAAAAAAGTATAGATTTTCCAATCCAAGAATACGTTTACTTGTAAGATTGCTTTAAAACTTATGAAAAGAAACAGAAAGGCGCGTCTTTGTTGATTAAAAACTCTAATTTACGTGATAATATATCTTAAATCTAGATCTCAGATATTATGAAGCAAGGGCATTAATAAATACTTTCATGAACTTAACTTTACTTAACTTAGCATAAGTTATATGCGGTCCTAGACGAGATGTATTGCAAGAACGTTAATAGTTATCGAAAGTGTAGACAAAGAGATATAAGTAATGAAAAGATCAGAGAGAAATGTGGTCCGAAAGAAGATGTAGTGACTAAGATTGAAAAGGGTATTGCTTTGGGGATTGTTTCGCTGGTTTGTCATTAATTTGGAAAGAATGGATGAAAGAAGATTGACGAAAGAGATAATATATAGTGTGAAAGTGAATGGAAGGGTCGCAAGGGGCCACCTTAGGCGTACTCTTTCGAATCAAATCGGAAAAATTCTGCAAAAGGGCCGAATTTTAAGTACCCGAAACCCACGTGCATGGATGGCTCAATGTATGAATGTGGAAGAAGCAAAAGAAATTTCTTAGGATCGTGGGAAATAGGCGTGATTCAATGTGTTTGTATGTAAGTGTAGACGATTGATGTAAGTTGTCGGGTACTCCCGTCGAGCGCTTGTGCCTTTTCCATACATTTTGGCGGTTAACGAAAATCGTTAACGTTACCGTTATGCACCTTGTCTACTCGTAGCCTCGCTTTATCGAGGGTAGGACCTCCCGAGCGTCTCCTAAGACTTGTACCACACGATTTGCCATAAATATCCGACACTTGTCGCTTCATACGCTGACGTAAACGCTGTGCAAACGTTTGAAGACACGTTATTGACTAAACACCTAATTGGACTGTGACCTAGAACCTGGGGGAATGCGTCAGCGATATTCTATATTAGTTTAAGAGATCTAGGTCTCTTTTTAGGCTTGTTAAGTCGTACTTGGATATGAGTCTATTGTCTTGTTTTAGTGGTGCTAGGATAAATTAGCTGGTGCATATTGACCTTGGTCACCTGTGCCTTCTTGTCTTGAAAAATAGAGGTACTTTGGTAATATTTAGTAAGGCTGCGTTTCCACCAGAGCTGTAAGAGGTGGCGGAGCGGTGTGCGAGGAAAAAATCCACCAATAGATTTCCTAGCCTCGCTCAGCACAGCGGCTGCCCAATTCGATTTGTTCCTGATTCGTCATACTCCAAATTGGTCATCCTCCAAACTCGTCAATTTCCTAACTGGTCATATTCCTAACTCGTCATATTCCAGATTCGTCATCTTCCAAACTCTTCATTGTACAGTCAAATTAAATCGCGAACATGTACTTACAGGAATAATAAGTATTATTTAGATTGTACTTAGTAGTTATACTTTGTACTAATAGACAATAATTTACTTAAGGCAGAGTCCAAAAGAATTGGCAAATAATGGAATAATCATAGCATTTACCACAGAGAATTTCTATAATAAAGGACAATGGGCATTTTGGTACCCGCTTAATAGCAACTAACAGTAAATTGAGATATGCGCCGTGGTTATCTTCACTTTACATAAAAATACCTTTCCATTGATATGTAAGTTATGTCCATTGGAGCGGGTAGCATGTTCCATAGATTTTTGCCCATTGTCCTTTGTGCAGGCTGTACGTGGTATGACGAGTTTGGAAGATGACGAATCTGGAATATGACTAGTTAGGAATATGACCAGTTATGAAATTGTCGAGTTTGGAAGATGAAGAATCAGGAACAAATCGGTGGACTTTTTACTCGCACACTGTTCCACTACCTTGTACAGCTCTGGTAAAATGCAGCCTTAGTAAGGCATAACTTTAAACCTTATATCTAAGCATGTAGCAATTAATGATTAGTTAAGCTTTGTCATTCAAATTATTTATTGCTAAACCTAAAAATGACTTAAGTTTATTGGTTCCAAGATTTACAATTAAATCCATCCAGCCATTAAAAAAGCACCTAGTTACGGGTTTATTTGTAAGATTCCTAAAGGGAAAACAGATTGCTGACGCATTGTACTCCATTGACGAGGTTTTTGGCGGTAAAATGTCACTCGTAGTAATATTTAATTAGGATATTTATCATCACTACATAGTATAAAACAAAGTCGCTTTTTCTGTCCCTATATCCCTATGTATGCTTAAACCTTTAAAACTACGCACCGGACTTTGATGCGGTTTTTTTAATAGATAGAGTGATTGAAGAGGAAGGTTTATATGTATAATACTTTAATCCGGAGCGAAGCGAGGGCGGGTCGCTAGTGTAATATAAAAACAAAATAGTACTTAATAATTAATTGTGATGTAACTACGAGTAATTGTATTGACTTATTATGAAATGTAATATTTTAAGGATAAATGAAAAAAAAAATGCTAAATAAGCACTTTTATGCACCATTTCTTTTAATGTTTACTCATCTACCTTAATTAGGCACACGGGTCCATTTTTTCATCACGGCTACAGGTCCGCGCCCCAGCGTCACGCTGAGCTGGTGTTTCGACAATTTCGTGTTTTCTAGGATGATCCATTTTAGTTATCTAGTTATAGTATTAATGTTAATATTAATATTTTTGTGTTGTTTTCGTTACTAAATAGAAAGTTGTATTTTATGGGTACTTTAGGCTTGATAAACACAATTCTAAAGATAAATACAATCTTAAATGCATAGAAAACATCCAGTACTCAGGAACAAATACTCGCGCTTATCAAATAAATATTTGCACTGACTGGGAATCGAACCTGCGACCGCTAGCTTCGTAGGCAGGGTCACTACAAACTAGGCTAACTGCGTCAGCTAAATATGTCATTATTTAATAGTAAATTAAGATGTTTCGAAATTAAGAACTATTTCTAATGAAGTTTGAGGGGATCCTGGTCCTGATCGCCACCACGTTTTTACCATTTTATTCTGACATAGAGAATAAAATGCAAACGACCACACAGATCACCTGATGGTAAGTGGGATCTGTGACCCATGGACACTTACATCTCAAGACTACAATTTTAGGACCCCAAATGCGTTGCCAACCTCAGGGTTAGTCTTCAGAGACTAAAATGGAGGCATTCACAACACCGGAATGCGACAATGCGAACACTCCTGCTTAACGGTGGGTTAAAGAATAAGATAGTGGTAACGACCCGGACGAACCTCTCACTACGTCCTGCCACCACTGAACTCATCTAACCACCTACATAGTAAGATTACCGCCACATACTACCAAGACTTGGCTGTGACCCTGGTATTGCTGACTTTTATTTGCGATGGGAACCGCTTTCCAGTCCTCAGCTTTGGCTCGTATATTTGTTTAGCTTTGATGGTAATAAAATAAGCGAAGTGCGGGCTGGAATCACACACGAAGAGTTCCGAACCATTCTTGCAGTAGTAGTAATACTACTGCAAGAATGGTTCGGAACTCGGTTATCTTTATTACGAGTGCATCTACTGTAATAAAGATAAATATTACACAAATTGACCTAGGTCCAAACTAAGCTCTTATACTATGGGTACTAGACAAAGATTAATTTACTTATATAGAGAAATATATACTAACTTAAAAACATATAAAATGTCCAAGACTCAGGAACAAATACTCGTGCTCATCACACAAATATCTGAACTTACCGGGATTTGAACCCAGGACCCTAGCTTCGAAGGCAGGGTCACTACCAATTAGGCTAGCGTGTCGCCGTAATATGACTCGTCCATAAACTGCATAATTTCTAGCCTCTATAACAATGTAGATAAGAATATTTGACTAATTATAAGTCATGTTTATGTTTGACATTGACGCAGTTCAATATTCTCGTAAACAGATGAATGTCAAAACAGAGAAGTTCCAAGAATGTTCAACTTTGACTTGAGATAGTTTATTAATAATGTAATAACTAACTAACTTATCGTCGTTTGTTTCGATAGCAGTTCTTTGAGCTCAGTTCTGCGTCGACTGCGGAGACGAGTGTGCAAACATGTTTAAATTGACCGCTCTGTTTTTGTTTATAACGGTATGTATAAATATTAAGAGGCATTTGCTAAAGTTGGTAATGTCCCGCGATCTGGATTTAAATAAACATAAAACTTATGCGTTTGTTCTTTGGGTATATTTAACTTGACTATTTCGCCCCGAAACTGTTAAATGTGAAAACACGATAGAAACCATAACCTCGATAGTTCTATTTTTCAAACATGATACCTTTTTCACATGTTTTTGGTTGTAAATTCGAAACCCTACAATACAATACAAATATTTTTTATTGAACACCACATACAAATACAGCATGAAAAGTAAAGTACAAATAAAAATATACTAAGTGAGTCAATAGGCGGTCTTGTCGCTAAGTAGCGATCTCTTCCAGACAACCTTACAAAGAAGAGAAGTTATAAAGAAACAGAAATAAATTGGTAGGCGGTGCAAACTAAACTAAAAATAAAAAAATAAAAAAACAAGTAAAATAAAAATAACACCAAACATTCAAACGACATATACGTATAATATACATAAAAAAAAAAACATATATAATCTTGAATATAAAAATTTAAAATAAACATAAATAAATATATAATACCTACTGCGAAAAGGAAGGAAGCTTGCTAAGGGAGAGATACAGGTGCGCTTTCAAGAGACCCTACCATTCTGAATGATGATTTTTGATTCAACAGTTGGATATTTATAACTTCTTAAACCTGGTAAACCATATTTCTAATAAATGCAATGGTTTTTTAGCAATCAATTGCATTTAATGCTGCATTTCAGGCGCTCACGACCTCACGTTCTTCGCGCGGAAGCACGTAAAGCCATCTCTTTTTATCCTAACGTTTTAACTAGGTACCGGTTTTCATGAAACTTAATTAAAAACAACCCCGCTAAAACCAAGTTCGGTTTTTATACCAGCGTTAGGTATTAACCAACGGTGGTCGTAGAACCCTGTACAGGGTCCGTCCGGATCACTACCACTATCTTATCCATTTACCTGCAACCAAGCATCATTGGCATTGTTGTATGGGGATAAGACGACCGGTGAAATTACTAGCATAGAGGCATACCATCTTAGTCCTCAGGGTTGGCAACGCATTTGAGATCTTAGGATTGCAGTCTTGAGTCTATGGGTCTCAGATTCCACTTACGATCAGGTGGCCAGAGCGCTCGTGTGTATTCTCCTTGCCGTTAAAAATCAATCTTCTGGCAATTGACACATAGATAAATATGTTTTAAGAGTTGTATAGTCGACGAAAAAAGATCTTTACCAATTTTAGAACCAAGCTTCTTACAAATAGAGGCGAAAATTGGTAAAGGTTTCTTGGTCAACTTTCCTATTACCCCTGAGTTATAATGTTACATTCTACATGCTTTTATTTTGGAAGCGTCAAATCAATGTTTTCTAAAAAAAGGTTATTTAGTTCCTAATAATAAGTAGTGTGATAATGGGGGTCCCGTACATTTGACCAAAATGGTATCATTTGAAAAACTTTAATTTCGCAGAAAAGTATTTTTCCTTAAAGCATTACATAGCTGACATAGGCTGATTAAATATGTTAGCTTAGGTTAGACTTTTAAAATAAAAATGTAATGTCATGAGGCGGGAAGTACATCTTTGCAAAATTAAAGTTTTTAAATAAAATAGTTTGCCAAACGATAATTTGGTAAAACATAGGAGGTAAACTTAAATGTCACTAAACAAGTTGTTGATGATTGATTATTGTTTATTCAATTTTAGGTAGCTAATGCGAGCCAATTGGTGCAGGCGAGAAGAAAAGGAGCAACACTGGTAACGAAATTATATTTATATTTCGAATACACACAACAATGCCTATTAAAAGGACTATTAAGCAAAAAATATCCATACTAAACTCGATAACTTTTTTCGCCTCATAAACGTTGCCTACAACGTATTAATAATATATATATATTATGAAAGACTTGGTTTATAAGTTTTCCAAAATTATATTGATTGGTTTATTTTTTTTATACGTAACGTACAAACTTAGTTTTTCATGAAATCCACAAAATATTTAAAAATCGTGGAAATCGGATTAGATTTAGGGGGTGAGAAACGTTACGTGAGCTAGATTTTTATGAATACTTTTTGACAGTCCTCCTAAATAGGTACGAGTATATAAAATCCCCAATATAGTGGTGACTCCTTCTTTAAGAGCTAATACTATCTAAGCTCTTAAACAGCTCAACAGATTTTCATAAAACCTAGCTAAAAACCATTCCGTTTAAACTAGATTAAAATAACCGCGTCCAAATTGATGATCGGTTTAGAAGCTACGATACAACAGACAACACACACAAATACACAGGGACACATATTCAACCTATAAAATTCCGCAAAGCGTTTTATTTTTTCAAATTCATGGTGTCTGAAAGAGTATGTGTACAAAATACATATGTACATACATAACAATCATAACAATCACGCCTTCATTCCCAGAGAGGGTTGGCAGAGCAACAGAAATACCAAAAACTCTAAAAAGATTAGCTGATAATTTTGTAACCACATTTTGCACAACCAGGTTAAGCAGTGTGTTTGTGACAGGTTGTAAGCCCATCGCCTAACAGTACTACAAGCCCTTATTCCCTTAGTCGCCTCTTACGACATCCACGGGAAGACATGGAGTGGCACTATTCTGTGTACAAAATAACTTACAGAAATAAATAGCAATAAATATCAGAGAACATTCTCATACAAATTGCCCTCAGCTTGTACTTGCTAGTTAAGTACGTATGAGTAACAAACATACAAATTTTCGCATATAATAAAATAATGTTATTGTATGGTAAGATGTAAGTTGCATTTTGACCATTTTCAGAAACCGATGTCAGCTTGCTGTAATATACCGGAGTTAGGAGACTCCAAACCTCTGTCGGAATGCTCTAACCCCAAGCCGCCAGGACCTGTGAGCATCGTTTTATAAACCCCACCAATTTATCAAAGGATCAGTTTGTTGGATCCACGGATTTATCTCAAGTCATTTATTTTATGGAAAAAATAATAATTTAGGATCAATGTTTTATGGTGGTTGGATTATTTTTAATTTGTTGTGGATTTTTGAGAGAGGCGATCGAGCTTGCAGGGGTGTTATTTCCTTATATAACTCATATTTTAACTCGTTGACGAAGTATTAACCAGCAAATTAAAGTGCCAGCGCGTGGTCTATTAGCATGTGACGCAGAATAAGGTATAGTACCCCAACGTTATGTTGAGCAGTTTAGTGCGTTGTCTAATTAAAAATAAATGTACTTAAATGTTAATACTGCTTTGACTGGACCTCTTAGACTCACCCGTTTATAATTCGTCAACGACTTGAACAGTGAATTTAAGCTAATTCCCCTCTTACGCGTACGTCAGCTGCTGCCCATCATCTAGTAGACCGACAAGACAGTGATTAAGGCATAAACTAAAACAATCTTGTAATATCATTAGTGGTCGAACAGATTTTATTTTGTCTTCTGTTCGACTATCCATCCATCTTGGTCCTCAGGGCTTGTAACGCATTTGCGGTGTTAGGATTGCATTTTTAAGATTGTAGTCTTGAGAATACACATGTCTATGGGTCATAAAAAAATAACTCTCAATTTTTCAGAATGTTTTTTAAGTTGCCTGATATTTTTTTTAGTGTAACGACGTCCAATGCATCTTCGAGAAATCAGGGTTCCTCACAAATGACAACACCCTCAACAAGGAAGCCTACAAGACTCACCTGAAGAAGTGGTCTGAGAACCACAGCGGCTGGAGCAAGGCTGCCGACCGAGCCATAGAAGACTGCGTGGATAAAGACCTGAGGCAGTATCTAGCTTATCCCTGCAAAGCTTATGATGTCTTTTCTTGCACTGGAACAGCAATGTTGAAGGTAGGACGTTTATCGAAAAAAAAATATCGAGGACTTGTTCAGCTCGATTAATTTCCCATTAGCGGGCGAGATAATACTCGTAGACTAGAAAATCTACGTATGTTAAATTATTGTATAAGACTGAAAAAGTTATGGAACTGACAGGCGAATGCACAATTAAGCTCAATGCCAGTCTTATTTATGTTTTTATAATTACTACAGTTTAACCGTTTACGAAATATAAAGTTGTAATCTATAATATGAAATACGTGAAAATGCATGTATGTTGCTTAAGCATAAAAAAACTGTAATCTTTTTTAAATTTTAAACCAGAGCGTAACCGATGCCCAAGATAAAAGTTTATCAGATTTAAAAGTATGTTTGCATATTTTTAACTGAAAACAGATGTCGTGAGCAGTAACTTAAACATTACCTTCTTTTTCAGAAATGTCCGGAGTCTGCATGGAATTGTTAGTGTGCCAATAAATTTAATTTGTATAAATTTAATTGATTATTGTAAATAAAATAGTTGCTAAACCTCACCAACTCTTTATCAAGTGAAGTGAATAAAACATTTTTTCTCACAGCTTTTTTTCCGCAAAACATATAAATGCACCCATCAAATAGATTGTGAGGGACAAAGTAAACGACGAAGTTTTCTAAGAAAATACCTTCACAGGTCTCATGTAACACAGGTCGTTGTCCTGCTTGCCTACTCGACGTGTAATTGTCAACGTAAGGCCTCGACACTGATTCTTAGACCATGGTGATTGAACATCCGGACGCTGCGCCGACGTTTGATGACGAATTAATTGTTTTAAATTAAGGTTATGCATTTTGTCAAGGATTTAAAAAAATTAAGCGTAGCTGTGACTTTGAATTGGAGTTTTTGTTATCATACATTTTGGGAGTCTCTCAAGGAAGTATAGTGGGTCATTAACTGTTTGAGGAATGTCTAAAAACTAAATCGTAAAAACGATTTTGCATAGACAAACAAAACGAACAATGCGTATGGGATGTCAAGGCCAAATAAACCGTGATTTGTTAGCCAATGTCTTTTAATTTCTAGTACCAGGTTAGGACTGGTCCTAACCTGGTAGTTTTTATAATCAATGTCCACTATTTTGAATCGATGTACTCGTAGCTCATACAAAAACGGTGTTGTTTTGAGAGAGAGAGGTGAAAGAGGTTGTCTTAACTTCTGGGGGCCAATTGCTGTAACTTCAATATCAGTTACAAAATGATCATTATTTTGTCATAAAAACCGAGAGTCCTTTATAAAGTACTTTGCACTTGTGTCCTGAATCTTCCGCCGCATGACTTAAGTATTGTTGTACCGCTAGGACAAAGTTGATTTTAGCGATAAATATTATCGTGTTTTTCGGATGTGTTTATTTGCGTAGTGTCAGGATTTAAAGTGAGCGTCCATTTCGTTCTATATAAAGGATGCGATGATCCAGGAGGATGCGATGATCCAGAAACGTCTACTCAGCGGTCAACATGCAACGTGTGGTCTTTAGTCAGTCGAGACTTTTTACGTGGTACATATGCCACTATGTCATTGGTGGCTCTTCAAGCTGTGTAGTTAAAAATATAGTTTATAATGATAAAGCTATACAAAAAAAATGTATTTGTAAACATTTTCGTGATACTTATAATAGAGATATACAATACGAGATCATCTCGAAGGAAATGGGAATTGGTTCCCCGGACCTTATCTTACTAGCCGTATTTTGTGGAAATCGACTAGGGAAACGAAGAAAAAAAAAGATACCATCATAAAAACTGTCCTAGAATAATAAATAATTGTTTTGTTTCAGAATGTAAATTCCCTTACGTGTTCAGACATACGTTACTAGGCAAAGCATGAGTTATTGCTTATTAGGAACAAAGCTACTTAGTTTCTCACAAACGCTTCTACAAACAAAGAACACGAATATTTAATAGGATTCCCGTATACATCGTACTCAGTAATTGCAACACCTAAAACAGTCATCGTGATGTTGTTGACATTGTTTTTAAACGAGCAAAACACCAAATACAAATATTTTTGGCTGTCAAATAACAAGTGCGACAGAAGAGTCAAATTGTTTATTGTCTCTATAACGTAAAATACAATGACTCATGAATTTGCCTTTCTCTTTTCAGTAGGTACTTGGATTTTACTTAGTCAAAGCGAGTGCGATAATACATTTAAAATATAAGTATTCAGGGGGGGTTGGTAATTACACACAAATCGACCAAAACTAAGCTGTAAGCTTGTAGTACATATGGGATATTAGATAACGATAAACTTACTTATGTTCGTGTAGTTCCCATTGGTACAGGAAAGTATAGCGTGGCAAAAAGTGTCAACGTGGCGAAAGGTTGAATTCAAATATTTTCAAGTAGCACTACTACATTAAGAAGATATGTTAAAAATTGGTTCACGTAACCAAATTCACTGGAAACAGCACCTTTATTTTTCTCCTACTCTTTTAATTCATACTCCTTTTTAGATTAATGACAACGGATATTTTAAAAACAACTTTCTGCTAATGGCTATTTAGTTTACACCACATGGTTTTTTCTACGTCACATCTAATGCTAAACTGGATGACCCAGAACGTGACGTATCAAATTACGACATAAGAAAGCACCTTATTTTACCGGTCTAGAATATAGTTTATATGTAACTATATGTTAACTAAAGTATTATCTTAAAATCAGAGAGTGATTTTTGTTGTACAAATAAAAAAAGGTTAAAGGTTGTTAAACTGTGTCATGTATGCTATAGATTGTGTATTCTATTGTACAACAGTATAGCGCTCTTAGATTTCAAAATAATACTTAAATTTATTAAAAAACACAATAAAAGTAATAAGGGCGCCACTGGACGCTCGGCGCCCTCTTAAGGTTTTAATGATACTGGTAAAGAATGCTATGTTGCTGTATACATGATTATCCTAATTTGCACAATCCAAATCTTATTACATGCACCAATTTGCACAATCCAAATCTTATTACATGCACCAATTTGCACAATCCAAATCTTATTACATGCACCAATTTGCACAATCCAAATCTTATTACATGCACCAATTTGCACAATCCAAATCTTATTATATGCACCAATTTGCACAAACCAAATCTTATTAAATGCACCAATTTGAACAATCCAAATCTTATTACATGTACCAATTTGCACAATCCACATCTTATTATGAGCACCAATTTGCACAATCCAAATCTTATTACATGTACCAATTTGCACAATCCATATCTTATTATGAGCACCAATTTGCACAATCCAAATCTTATTATATGCACTTATTTGCACAATCCAAATCTTATTACATGCACCAATTTGCACAATCCAAATCTTATTACATGCACCAATTTGCACAATCCAAATCTTATTATATGCACCAATATGCACAATCCATAACTTATTATATGCACCAATTTTTGAGACAACATTCCATTTTGGTCAAGAGCAATTTATTTTCAGTACGTAAGTCAAAGTTTTGTAATGAAAAACGAGAAATACTAGCGGCTTAGAAAGTATCTATTAACTTTTAATGCTTTGAGATTTTGGTATTATGGTGTGATTTAATACATTGCTACGTTATTGACGATTGCATATCAAGTTTTAGACTAAGAAATACATATTAATATTATAGTTATTTTTAGCAAAGGAAGGCAAAGGTTCAGCTACGTAGCGTTCTTTATTAGTACCATTAAAACCTTATTTCCTTCTAAACTAATTAACAGATTGAAAAGTTGAAACTATATTCTGGATCGGTTAGAAAAAGGCTTTCTTATCCCTTAATATTTATGTCTAGTTCTGGGACACATGTATATCTAACCATACCTAATTACAGCTTTATCGTACCAAGAGCGAGATAATCCGCGGACAAACGGACATGGCGAAACCACTACTTGTTGATTACAGAACCCTAAAAATGTATAGGGATTGGATTGGATTGAATTTTAGTAAATAAAATGTACAACAAAGACCCGTCGTTTTGGGGACAAGTCGGGATTTATTTTCTTTACTGTCCACAATAACCACCGTACCAAGTTATTCACATAATATGTAATAAAATTGTAAACTCTCAAATTAATTATGAAACGAACATGGACAATAATTTTACTGCCTTTCCTATCAGTTTTTTATAGACGATTTCATCAAGAATCGTAAATATGAACAAATAATGAAGTAGGTAGTAAAAGAAATACTTAAAGAGACCGCAAAGCATAATTATGAGTATCATCTAGGCACTCGACACAGACCTAACGAGCCTAGAATCTAGATGGAGGAAAAATGTGTCACGTCTCTAGGGACGTTAACGAGGATGCAACTAATGATCAATTTGCAGTTAATTGCATACAATGCGTTTGTGTCGAATTCGGTATATTTCTTTTTCTTTAGTCCAAGTAGGAGTTGTAGGGTTATTTAACTGCTAGTATTTACTACTACCTAATGCTTTCTGAGACGTCGCGTGAGAGCATTTAAATACCGCGGCCATTTTGTGTTTAAGGAAATGTGCAATCGACGATACATCGTAAAATTATCACGCACGCTGAGGCGTTATTATGACATAGATGTATATTAAAGCAGTAACATAACTCTGTCCTTTACGCTCGCCGTAATAATATGAACATTTTAGACACCCCCTGGACAGTTAGATGTATGTAGGATATGATTTGAAATTAAGAAGCCACATGTGATAAAAATAGGCGTGTTCTGCGATCTGAAATTAAGGAGAAGGCAAGGATCTGAGACCTATACATATTTGCAATTTCAAGACTGGAAACGCCCGCAAGAACTAAAATGAAATGCCTCTATATATGCAGTCATTTTACCGGCTGTCTTGTCAGAACACAACAAAACTAATAATTTACTTGATTGGTATGTCATTTGTATTTGTTTGTGTTTGATTTGATATGTTATAATACTAGGTGTTGCCTGTAATAGGAGCAATAAATTGAGGGATCGTTTCTACTGTATAAACGTAGCAACATTTTGTTCTACAACTTTTACAAAATATGGGATTTTTTCGAACAAACTAATAGCATTTTCAATGTACACCATCTATTGACATCTACCGTCAGCCTACAAACTTCGTAGTTTTTGCAATACGTTGCTGGCTTGGAAAATCTAAATTCAAATTTAAATTTATATTAAGTAAACAACAAGCTATTTTCAAAAGTTGTAGAATAAATGTTGTTACGTTTGTGGTGTGGAAACGATCCCTAAATTTATTGCTCCTATTACAGGCAACACCCGGTATATATTATAATATTTATTACCAAACCGGTGACGAAGAAAAAATAATAATTTTGGACTGATTTTTTTTAGTTAACCCACTTGCAACATATTTCTTAACATGTTTAATTTAATTAAAAAAACTTTTCATCCATTAACCAGTTCGATAAAGGTCGTTGTAAACTCGGATCCTATACTATGCATGGCGGCGGGTTAAAATGGGACCTGGACGGACCCTACCGGGACGGTTTCTACTACTACTTTAGTACCACTAGGTATATCACTAGGTATCCTACCCCTAGGTTATAAAACCTAGTGGTAAGATCTTGGGCAGAGTCCGTTTCCATCGCTACTAACCTAACCTCTGACTAATTCAGCAGCAATAGTCGCGCTGCTTCCCGTGTGGTGGTAACGACCGGTGAAATAACTAGTAAAAGTTAATCCTAAACAATGACTACCTAGTTAGTAGTTACATTTTGAAATTTTATATAATCTTACGTGGGTTGACATCTGTCTCTCTTAGATAATACTGAATAGTACATGTCATGCTAATTCATTAGTTGTTCATGGAAAAAACGCAGTTCTACATAACTTAACGTTTTCACCTCTAGTTTTTAGCTCACACATATTTCCAGTATCCAAATTAAAATGAATCAAATTACTCCCGCGATTATTCGACATTATTGACACTATTATTAATTTAGAAAAACTACCGGAAATACTTAGATGTTATAAATGTAGGGGATATGAATACTCGTAGTGATGAATCCAGCAAACACAATGCTCTGTTCGTAGTAATAAATAAACTGCACAACACGTTGCGTACTCAGTGACCTATAATTAGGATACCATTATATCGGATAAATGCAGCTTTATTAAAAAGATAAGAATAAATACATAGCGCGGTAATAAAAAACTTGGCAACCTTTGAATAAAAATCATACCTTCAATGATACTGTAACTGAAGAACGTAAGGCTATGCTATTTTCTCTCTTGTTATCTTTGGATATTAATGGCTCCTCTGTCTATTGGGTCTATTATAGATGTAGACAAAACGTCTATCACTCTCAGACCTAAGTAAGTTCGAGAGTGACGGATGATTTATCCACCGTAATAATGGCGACTATAGGTACCGGTCCGCACCAAACGACGACATAAATTCCGGGCAAAGTTTTTCTCGCGACTTCGCATGCGTAGAACTCATACCCCCTTACTTATAAAAGTGGAATAACCGTGGGATAGCTTATGCCATGCTTTGTCACTTTCTGTCAGATCCAAATGTCACAATTACAGATTAGGACATAAGCTACCCCACGGTTATTCCACGTTTATAAGTAAGAGGGATAGACATTTGCAATGTCAAGAAAGCAAATGCGTGGCCAATTTATTGATTTTTTTTCAGTAACTATCTGTCAAAACTTACGGAACTAAAACTTTTTTATTCTAATTAGACTTGGACTACCAGTTTACCGAATTCCAGCGTAAATCCATTTAAGCGCAAATGTGAGACTCAAAGACCAACATCCAAATAACTTGAGGTAAGCATCCTCACTTTTACCATTCATAATATTTTTAGAAGGATATGACAAGGCCCCTTACTTTCCATACCTTTGTTTAGTCATGGTACATAGGTTGTATTATGGTCAATCTAAACGAAAGAGCATAAACACATTAATATTATAATGTAACCTTCAACTCCTTCATTCATCATTTGCCGTCATCAGGGTAAGCATGCTTCATCGTCCACCTTGTCCTGACAGTTGTAAAAAAACTACATTACTTCTTTGTGACCCCAATCGTTAAAACAGGCATACAATTAGCGATGTTCAAAAAGTCTTTCACTCACAATAACAATCTTAATTTAAGAAAAAAAAATGTATCAACATCCTTTTTCTCACAAAAAAAAAGTAAAATGGTAACGGCCTTTTCAATGACAAACGAAATCAAGCGTATCTAAAACTAATTGTTAACATTGTTAATTGTTAGACACTGAAAACACAAAAACAAAAGGAAAACTAATCACGTTCGTGGCTTTTGGAAAACAAATTAACTAAAGACAAAGTTTCGGTATTAATATATTATGAAACGATGCCTCATATTTTTAGAGGGTTATTCTCTGTAGTAGAATCCTTTTGTTTTAATTATATTCTGCGAATGTGGTTTATTAGTTCTTCCTTCTTCCACGCAGCGAAAATACAACGGTTTGTTTTTTTTTAATCGCGGAGGTTGGTGCTAATCAGAAACATTTAACTTTTCAGTGTTATTACTTATAATAAATTCAACCGGGTATATTATTACTATTTTAAAGGTTATATAACCCAGTCATCTTTGGGCCAAGGTCCGAAACAAACGTAATAGTTTGATGTGTTTTATTATGTTCGCAAAACCTAAAATCTTGGCTAAAGCCTAAAATTAGGATGACTTTTTTTTGGATATATAAGGAGCTAAAAGGCCGTGCAAGAGCATGTCGGACCATGCTCAGTGTAGGGTTCCGAAGCCGTTAAGTAGTTACAACAAACATAAAATCAACAAGTAATAACTAATTTTCTATTTAAAGTCATTTGGTGCCGTCTTAGATGATTTTAGTAGGTATCGCCTGTATCTCAAGAACCAATGATGTCTACTTAGTCATGATAGTTTTCCTTTTAAATCCGTTAAATGCGCTTTCATTCAATATTTTTTTCAGAGTTTTAGTATTTGTACATTTGTAGTTTTAACGATACGCCACACGATGGGATAGATGGCAAAAAAAAATACATCCCCACGTTACCTGTAGGGAAGGAACCCTAAAAACCCTTTTTATGTTTTATTGTTCCTCTTTTTTGGCGTGACTAATATGTATATTCATGCCAATTAAAGCTTTCTAGTACTAAGAGTCTCTGCGCTAGGCTGCAGACGGACGGACTTACGGACATGGCGAAATTATAAGGGTTTCTAGTTTGACTACGGAACCCTAAAAATAAACGCACTTGAAAATGTTTCGTATTATCTTATTCTGTTATTCGGTTGAACCGACGGACAGAGACAGATAGAGAAAAGCTGTAAAGTTATACAGTCCTCTATTTTTATGTGATAATACATGTATCTCCATGCTTTATTTTTCTGCTTGTCAGCATTATTGTTCAGTGAATCAGCATACCTAGAAGCTCAACCTAATAAGAATAAGGCTAATGCTAACAAATTTAAAGATCACTCGTAACCCACTAATAAGGCGTGTAATAAACACTAGACAAATTAGCCGGTGGCTCATCCCGCTTCCTCTATGGCGACACCTTGATCGGCAACACAATGGCTGACCTCAGGCGCAGGAGTGGTATATAACGCTCCGAAGCCGCGTTGCTACCACTCCACAAGAAACCATCATGCTTAGAGGTTGCGTCTTGTTTGCTGTGTTGCAGGTGAGTGATACACTTAAACATATGCACTTAGGGTTTCGTGATTATTAAAATTAGTTTTCGATAAAATTAATAAGGTAGATGCCCGAGTGCTCGTCTCTGTACTAGTACTTGTCACCGTACTTTAAATGGCGATAAATAAAATAAAATCAACATTACCTTTATCACCAACTCATTTTAGCAATGACAAATGTATTGACTTTTGATATTTCACACGACAATTTAAAAATATCTAACTTATTTTCAATTTAAAGCACCTGACATTATCATACAATCCGATTGACTAACATTTATTTTCATTTTGAGAAATTTCGATATGGTCACCGTATAAAACAAATTCCATTAAACAAAAGTAAAGGTCACATTTCCCAAAACACATGTTTTTTTTTGGATATATGTATAAATGAACGTAATATCACGACGCAAATAAATATTGTCTCTTGACATGTCGAGCACTTGGACATCTACCTTAACCAAGTTTATTTTATATATTCCTGAGGAAGTAGGTTTCTTCTAAAAATACGATATGACTTGCGATAATTATGGCCTGAACACATTATGACTAAAATATATATGACTAAAATAATTATGGCATAAATGCGCTTTCATTCAATAGACAGAACCCTTTTTCTGGCGTAATTAGTGTTTTTGACTAGATTGTTTGACGATTGTTTAAATAACTTGAACTTTTTTCTATTATTACGTTACTATTATAAATGCTCAAAGTGTATGAGTTTGTGCGTGGGTGTGTTAGTTAGGTATAGTTAATACTCCTTCACGCTGAAACGGCTAGATGAATTTGGATGTAACTTGGAATAGAAACAGCGTATTCTTTAAATCAACCCATGCATTTTCTACAGAAAAAAAAATATATTCCCGTGAGATAGTTAACCTGACTGCAGCGAATCACTATAAGTCACCGAGAACGAAGTCGCGGGCATTTAATTGTACTTATTTCAGATATTTTGCATTACAAACTTTAAATAAGGGAATTGTTATTTTTTAACATGTTTTTATCACAACCTGAAACAAATCGACATAAAAAACATGCATTACAATATGAAACAAAAGTCCTTTAATATGATACTCCAATAGAACTTTAGCGCAACTTTGAAATTTCGACCCTTTTTTACAAAGTAAATCAAAATGCTTTTAAATTTTAACAATTGCAATGAAGTTGGATTCGTAATATTTTAAAATATTCATCGTTTAATATCGAAAGCATTAATATTTATGGAAGAACAAACAAACGGACGGACGGAGTAGCACCATAAGTGTTTCTTTTTTACCTTTGTTATTGATGGATCGATGATCCGGTTGTAGACTTAATTAATTACCTATTTCACCATCCTGACAATCCCAGGTGACAATTTTGGTAAAAGTTGCGAAGTTAATAACTTATACACCAAAATGTCACCTGTCATCTGTCATTGTCACAGTAAAAAAAAATTAAACTCACTGACTAATGTAAGTATTAAAGAAAAATAATGAAAAAATGACACGAAGTGTGGTTGACTGGTAAAGAATGCCTTTAGGCATTAAGTCCGCCATTTGTACTTTTTACATTTATTTGTATTGTGCAAAGAAGATTAAATAAATAAATAAATAAAAGATCTAAAAACGATCATTTATGATTCAACATCGTATTTAAAAGTCGATTCATTTAAATTTTGGCATTTATTTTGAAATCACAGACGGACCCATTAAAAACCTTTCGAGCATGGCAATGTATGAACAAATTAAAAAGGAAATGTAAGTTCATGTTACATATCCTTTTGAATTTGTTGACACATTGCTTTATTGTGGTAATTACTCTGTGAACTATTCTCATGAGTCGCATGCAGGATGTCGATTCATAATAATAATATGCGTTGTTGAAAATATCGCGTGAGGCGTGGTATTAAATAATAATGCATATAGACATTACACATATAGTCGCACTTGCAACCGTGAATCATAATCATGCGATATTTTGTTTTTTCCTACCTGTCGCTAATACACAGGTAAATCTTACCCTGTGGTTACAGAACTATCAAGAAGTATTTTTATAATTTTTGCTTTATCTGTAGCTCTGCTTACCCCACTCAGGGATTAAAGGCGTGATGTTATATATGTAGGTATGTATTTTATTTTTTAATAGTAAGTTTTTTTTATTTTGGTTTGTAAATTATTATAAACTATTTACTTCTGTAGTTAATCAGGTCCAGGGTAGATCAGATTCTACGGGGTAAAACAATAATATTGCATTTAGCGTGTTTTGGTATTGTTTTTAACTGAGCCCGCCATTACTGTCAAGTAAATAAGAGCTGTCGTAGACTTGACAATGTGAGAACTAATATATAGACGCCCAAGATTTAAGTTTTCGATTAAAATAGAAGAACGAAAGAAATAAAATTTTCCATTAACATTTATTTCAATAAGTACAATAACACACCGATTACGTAAAATATATATAAATAAAAGAACACAATGTTAGACAGTTGTAGTAAAACAGTCCTCACTCACCATGTGCTGCCTATTTTATTAAAACCAGGCAAGAACATGGACCATGCTCAGTGTAGGGTTCCAAAGCCGTAAAAATAAAAACAAACAAAAAAATCATCAATAATAACCAATTTTCTATTTAAAGTCATTTGGTGCCGTCTTAGATAATTTTAGTAGGTATTAACAATTTAATCGCCTGTATCTCAAGAACCAAATGATGTCTACCTACTTAGTCGTGATAGTTTTCCTTTTAAATACGTTATATGCGCTTTCATTTAAGATTTTGTTTCAGATTTTTAGTATTTGTAATTTTGGCTGTAGTGGGGGGGGGACACACTTGACTCTAACAAAAATTTGCGCTTTAAAGCTTAATATTTCATAAACTGATCTGTAATCGAAAAATTAATAATTTTGAAAGACCTATTCCACGACATTATGGGGTACACGAGAAAAAAAAAAAAATACCCACGTTACTCGTACTTACAAGATTTTATTTTACCACTTTGTCGGCGTGACTAATATCTAAATTCATGCCAAATTACAGTTTTCTAGTACTAAGAGTCTCTGCGCTAGGCTGCGGACGGACAGACATGGCGAAACTATAAGGCTTCCTAGTTTGACTACGGAACCCTAAAAAGAGACTTGCCACTTTTATTACAAGTTACAAGCTTTTGATAAACGGGCCCCTGGTCTTAAAGACATAGAAAATAGAGGCATAGGGTCTTAGTTCTCTGGGTCGGCAATACGATTGCAATTTTGCAATCCATTTCCAGTCTTGGGAATGCAAGTATCTATGTGTCTCAGATCCAAGTTACTATAAAAAATAGTTGAGATTATTTTAACATCTGAAAATAATGCTATTTACTTAGCAATGAATATTATGAATATGTCTTCAACGTGTGCTTAGAAACTTAGTACAGTCAGCAACTTTAATGACAGCGTCAAGACACAAAAAACAAATTACCTAAGTGTTCAATGGTTGCGATACGAAGGAATCACTGGAGTACGGTCCCAGAGTTACGTACTCTGGAATTCTAGATTAGGATATAATAATCTTGATCTTATTAAAATAAACTTACAAAGTATATGCGAGGGAACAAATGAAGACGAACATTAGAAGCGTAGTATTAACTTAACAAATCGTTACAGACCAGTATTTCTGGGAATATTCTTTAACACTCTAAATAATTAATCAATATTTGGCAATCTGTCGCTTTACGTTTCTCATTTACTTTAACCCTTTTTTATAAATTCATCTTTTTTAAGTTTACTGTTAATGTATATTTCGCATCTTTAGAAATATAGTGACCTAATCCACATATTTTGAATTTTGACTTAGGTCTCTATAGTACTAAATTTATGACTCAAAATCGAAAGTTGAACATGTTTGAATTAGGTCACTATAATTCTATAAGTGTTAACGTTAATAGAAATATTCAAAAGCCCTAGTTTCTAATTTGGTGTTCAAGACAACTGGTGATATTAAATGACACTTAGGCATAAGGGTTCCTACCCTTAAGCATGATGCAGGCATGATGAGAGACTTTTCTTCTTAATTAACAGGGTTACTATCGAATGTGCTGTCTTGTGATTGCAAGTTACTAAGGTCCCCAAAGTCAACTTACGTACCATCAGGCATGGGCCCCTATTCTGCTGGGTTAAAATGAATTCTGGCCCCTATTCTACTTGGTTAGTGGCTATAAATAAGAGTTATCAAAACGTTGACAATACGGAAACATCACAGCCATGTGATCAGGGCCTATTTTACTGCGTTTAAATGATATCGTGTTTGACTTGTTTTAGAATCATTTATGACTGGGCCGCCATTATGATAGATGAAATAACAGTTATCAAAACGTTGACAATACGGAAACACGTCAAGGATGATTATTACCGTATAGGATCTCAGCCATTTTTTTTGGTTTGACCGAATTTCATACGCAATAATTTCATTTGCCCGAATTTCATATGACATAATTTTATATGCCATAATATTCATTTGCCATAAAGACATTTTAACTGAAACCGTGAACTATTTAGAATTGTAACAAAACAAACCTAACCTAACCTATTGGGATCTACGATGGCATGTAAAAATTACCTGTAAGGTACACAATTTCAGAAAAAATGTCTTTATGTGTTATTAAGGAAAGTGAAGGTTATACCCAGTGACCATTATGGCAAATGTAATTAGTGTAAATTCAGTTATGAAAAATGAAAGGATACACAGCCCAGGTATATTAATACAAATTAAAAAAAAATGTTTTAACGTTGTTATTATTTCAGGTGATTCTTGCACAAGGTCCGCCGCCGAATTTCCCACCAAGCCTGCCAGCTGATTTTCCAAAAAAATGTTTGGGGCCACCACCTGTTCTTGTAAGTTATACTTTAATATTATTAAGCTTAGATTAGGTCTTATTTATCTAAGTCATAGAGAATAAAGATCATTTATTCAACGTTTACAGAACACATCAAAAAAGTTGAATGTCACTAATGCTATTTTCTACATTTTATCTAGTTCTAATTATTTTATTTGATTATCGAATCTTCCAAAAACTAAAAATAGGGGCCATCCTGTTTGCAACCATAGTATTCTTTGTGTGGCAAGACTAGAACTACACAACCGTTTCCTGTTGCATCATTACAATTATCATCACTTCAGCTCAAAGACTGCTGGGCATAGCTCTCCACCGAGACTTCCCGCAACATTAACCACGTCATTGGTCCACCTTGTTGGAGATCTACCGCCGCTACGTCTGATTCTACCCCATCGGCCCATGGGCTAAAAACACTTCAAAATACGACTGAGATGGAACCGCTATATACTTACTACTTCTTCTTCCTCCCCAGGAGAAACCCCATGAGTGCTGCAAGATTCCGCCGTTCTTCGAAGATGAGGACTTCGCAGCATGTGGCTTCCAGAAGCTAGATGATGAAGCCGCTAAGCGAAAACATGGACCACCTGATGTAAATATCATAAATTGATCTTTTGATCCTGTTTTTAAACCCCGACGGAAAAATATTGTAAATTTTATATCTGTGTGTTTATGTATCTGTCTGCCGGACTGTGGCATCGTTAGATCGATTCCGCACTACGTCCGATCCGATCCGATTTCTCTCCGTCATCCGTGAATCTCCATTCATGGGTGCATTATGCGGGGGGTTAGGATCGGATTCGGATTGGACGTAGTGCGAAACCGCTCTAACTCTCAAAGGGATGAACCGATTTCGAAGTAATTTTTATACTTGGAAAGCTAGTTTATTTGCAATGGTTATCGGCTCGGTTTCATGAAATTCGGTTGCGCCGTTTAAGAGATATTAGCTGTAAAGGTAGGGGTTTCCATTATATTAGAAGTTTATAAATGGGTCATACACACTCTTAAAAACAAAAGTTGTCCCTCCTGTGGTCAATAGTTAAGAGCTTGTGTGCATATAATTTATATTTTATATGATAGGTCTAAAGCAGTCCTGACGGTTTTTTTGCGGGAATGGGCTTAGCCAGAAAATTAGGCCTTAAAAACGTTAACTTTCGGTGTGTCCACAGGAAAGACAGTAAACTAAATCTGTGTATTACCTAAATATATGACGACACATTAGCATGGTAGTGAATCTGCCTTCGAAGCTAGTGGTTCCGAGTTCAACTTCCAATAAGGGCAGATATTTGTGTGATAAGCGCGCGTTATATTTATCTATATAAGTGAGTTTATCAATGTCTAGTACTCATATTATAGGTGAAAATTTAAAGTAAATTACCTGATGTATGTAGTACTAACGCATATAGACCGTTTGACATTCTATGTATATTTGAAATTTGACGTAAATTTCATATTATATTTGTACATAACTGCATACAACTGAACAGGTCCTTTACTTAAGTTAACTATTACCTATACACACCCTTTTTTTTTTTTTTTTTTAACGGAGAGGAAATGTCATTACGCATCGTCCCCCCCGGCCAGGGGCAGCCAAATGGGGGGGGGTATGACGGAATCTCGACCACCTCAGTCTCCTGTGAGAGCTGAGGTGGAAGCATACCGTCTAAAACCTCTCCGGTGTTAACCTCCAAGGGGCTGGTAGCGGGAGCACCGTGGGCTGATTGCTATGCTACCACTGGGTGCCCCCCAACCTATACACACCCTAGAACACCTAGAGCTTGGTTTGGGACTAGATCAACTTGTGTAAGAGTTTCCTCTGGTGATTTTATAGTTCTTGGTCCCTTCCTTTCTACTTCCACGTTATTTCTGCTCTATTTGGGAGCAAAGATGGAAAAAAGATCAAAGTCTATATCTCCCGAATATACTTACTTATGCAACTGGTTGGAACCGTGAGCTTGATGCTTATTTCGTTTAATATAAAATGCAAATGCCGGTTCTTCAAGTTTGATTTTTATTACACTTGTTAATTTTTTTTTTAATCTGCGATTGATTGCCTTCAAAATACTATACGAATGAGGAGTAAATGCAGCAATCGGTGGACCGTAAAAATGAAATGTGATTAATGAACTAATACAAAATGGAATAGAGAGCCTGGGCCATCTCACGTGAGATGGCCCATTAAACCATTTGCGTTACTGGTAGATCACGTCATCTTATGTGATGACGTTACTGGTAGGTAACGCAAATGGTTTAAAAACAAAACGAATAGAAACGCTAGTTAGCGTACGCATCTAGGCTATGGGCTCTGTTCTTCATTATAACAGTTAGATTCACTAGGAAGTACCAAGCTTTTTAATCATTAAATCCTCTTTCCAGTGCTCCAAACAAATCTGCATGCTGAAAAAGTACAATCTCCTCCTCGAAGACGAAGGTATAGATGAGGTAGGCATCAAGGAGTTCCTAGACAACTGGTCTGCCAAGAATGAAGCGTTCAAACCTGCAGTGGATGCAGCAAAGGAGCGGTGCATAGGGAAAAACTTAATTGGACCCCCGCAGATCTGTGAGGCTAACAAACTCGTGTTTTGCATCAGCTCAACTATCTTTGACGTAAGTTTTCTTTTAATCTAACTGCTCACTTCACTGCTCAGTAACCCTAGACAAGATGCTTTGCGAGAACGATATCATTATCGAAAATGGATTGACGTAAGCTGCCGGACGGTCGCGTCGAGCGCTTTTGTCAATTCCATACATTTTGTCAGTTTTTGAATGTCATTTACGTTAGCGTTACGCGTCTTGTCTAACCTCTTAGGAATAAGAGGAATGTTACTTCAGGGCCGGGATTCTATACAGTAATAACGATATCGTCTTTGACGTGTTTTCGTATTGTCAACGTTTTGATAACTCTTATGTTATTTACAATAATGGCAACCGAGTCATAAACGATTCTAAAACACGTCAAACGCGATATCGTTATAACGCAGTAGAATAGAGGCCCAGGTTTTTTATATGTTCAGATGTAGTAAATAAATACGACATCGTTTTTGGTCGTAAAACTTCGTATTTATCTTACATTTCAGTCAGATTTAGTTCTCATCTACAAGTTAGTTGAGAAAGCAAGATGAGTACTAACTTTTCCGACCACGATCATACGTACGTCGTATGATTATGCACTACATCTGTATGTACAGTCGAGTTCTCAGATTATGTTATACACTTTTGGACCTTATTCCGTTGAGATAAGGTGTGTGTACTCGGCTCTCTGTCGATGTTGCACTCTTAATTTGGCAAATGTTAGTATATTTGTTGAAGCAATAGACAGCCGACTACGTACCTACTTATAGTTTAAATTTCTTTCTTATCGAAGGATTTTTTCTGATATAAGGTACAATTCCGGTAATTCAACTTAATGGATTTCTCCCAAGGAGATCGGTTTTTATCCCAAGACTGAGTCTAAGGCAATATTATTGGCTTTGCACCTCAAATTTTATTAATCCGTTTTTGTATTCGAATTGATAAAAAGGTTTCTAGTTACATACATACATACATAAATCACGCCTGTTTCCCAGAGGGGTGGGCATAGACCACTTCTTTCCACCTGCTACGATCCTGACAAAGCTCTTTCGCTTCTTCCACATCCATACATTGAGTCATGCATGCACGTCGGTTTCGGGTACTTAAGATTCGGCCTTTTTCCAGTATTTCCCCGATTTGATTCAAAAAAGTACGCCTAGGGCGCCCCCTTCCGACCCTCCCACTCATTTTAGCACTGTATACTACTTTCGTCAATCATTTTTCATCCATCCTTTCTAAATGACCGAACCATCGAACATGCCCTTTTCAATTTTAGTCACTACATCTTTTTTCAGACCACACGGGTTTCTAGTTAATATATAATTTATCCTATTTTTGTTTCAGAAATGTCCAACTTGGCAAGAGACTGAAGGATGTACGGCCCTGAAGTCGCACATGGAGGAATGCAGACCCTTCTTTCCAAAGTAAAATGAAAACCATGGATTAACTAAAACCACAAAGACAGTATTACATTAATTAAATCCAAAATTACTGTGAAGTAGATGTAAATACACATTTTTATCTAGGTAGCTTTTATTTCATTTACCTCTTTTACACTTACCCTTTCCCAAGATACGCGGTAAGCCAACGCTTGGTGGTAAAAGTTTGAGTCGTCGAGGGAATTACCTTTTAGTTCTGAGGCATGTTCGCAGTAAATTATTATACTCCAACGTTCTAAGTTCAAAATTAATTTCGAACGCAATTAAGAGAAACCTCTTCGTGTATGTTTTTCACTGGACTTTTTTCTCATTTCCTTTGAAATTATTGTTTGACATTGGTTTGCGTGATGGTTAAAACTTAGTCACCGTACACATTCTTGATTCGATGCAATTTTGTTTGGATGCATTCCATTCTCATCGTAATGCTTAAATAATAAAAAAAAAAAAGTTTCCAGGCTTTCTGGAGTTTATCAAACAAGAATTATTCGAATAAATAATAAGTCGACACAAGAATATGACGAATAAAATCAATGCTGTTTTTTGTTTTTTAAGACATTTACTTTTTAGTTATCATTGTGTGATGAGCATGAGTGTTTGTTCCTAAGTCTTGCATGTCTTCTAAGTATAAGTATTTACTATTTATTTCTGAGTCTTGGAGGTTTTCTATTTATTCAAGTATATATTTCTCTACATACGTCTATTTATCGTTGTCTAGTACTCATAGTACAAGCCTAGAGCTTAGTTCAGGACTAGCTGAATTTGTGTGATATTGTCCCGTGATATTTATTTATTTATCTTATTCGTGATATCTTATCGTCACCCTTGAAATCGTTGAGATGCTCCGGTGACCATCAGTGGTGTTCGTCATCAGTTCCACTTCACCAAATAATACTTTTCGAATGCAAATGCTGGATTTGTTACTGAAAATACTAAAATCGCTGTAATATTTCAGGAGTTCCCTCAATTCCTCCAAGATTCTACCATCAGATTCTAACATGTTGACAATGGGACCAACTATAAAGAATACACTATCAAACAAACCAACAATTTTCAAATCGGTCCAGCGGTCTTGAAGTAATCAGCGAACAAACATAAAAAAACGCTGACGAATGGAGAACCTCCTCCTTTTTTGCAGTCGGTTAAAAAGGAATAAGTCGAAGATTTGAAAGCTTATATTTCCTTGTTTAAAATGTCATCTCATCTGCAATTGGTTCAAGATCTATAATCGGATCTCGGATTTCCTCACAAGTATGTTTTCAAAACAAAGTCACCAATCATTCGCAACTAGGAATGATTGCTTCACTTCAGTGTACACTTTTATCAAGAGTGGACGAAATAGTTTTTAATTTTGACCAAAAATGAAAAGTGTTACTAGTTTCATATCAGTTGTAGTGTTCCCTATTAATGTAAGTATGTAGCATATTTGCATTCATAATGTAATAGATGTAATAATGATGGTAACCCATCGCAAGTACCTAAAAGTATTGTTTCCCGTTTCTATTTATGGTATTTGTCCAAAAATCTTTGGGTTAGATTAGATTTGTTTCATACCAGTCCTAGGCCTCTCTTCTGCATTTGATCGAATTTCACTTCATCGATTGTATCATTTCATGAACATTTCCTCGAACGCTATTTTCTGCTTAAACCATGTTTTCAGGATATCTTTAGCATTAATAACGTAGTTGGTTAGGTTACTACTAAATGATTTTCGATGAAATTAAAAATGTTCGTAATGATACGTTCGCTAAAAGGTATTTCGATGAAATATTAGATATTTTTAAGATTTAGTCATAACATGCTTCAACACTTTTGACAAACTATTACTTTTTAACATAATAGTTATTATAGTATGCAGGTGTATGTACAATTTGGCTTAATTATGTAAAATATTTCACGTCTTTGTACATTTCCTATCTTTCATTAGATAAGGGCAATTTAGATATTACAAGACAAATTTCCCTTTACTAATTAGTACTTGGTTTCATGTTTAGATTTATGGACAAGTTGGCATAAGAGATCTTCCGGATTACCCTGCTATTCCACAGAATTGTGTAATAAAACCATATATGGTAAGATATTATAATCTATTGCCCTTCCATTTCGTTAACATCACAGCAGCAGTTTGAAAAAACTGTAATGAAAATGATGATTTTGTTAATTTTATGCAAAACCTAGGAGGATCTGGGTTGAATCAAATGGTCATGAGGTACCGCGGCCATGGTCTGCCAAGACCCGACTAGCCAGTTTAATCTGTCCAACTGGTTTAAGGGTCCCTTCGGATGTCGCTTTATATCCTCGAGTTCCATCAGCAAGCAACAGGAAGCAACGTCTGATTATAGCCAAAGCCAATTTTATATATTTTTCACGTTTGCAAACCTAGGGCTTATATATTCTACACGGTAAAAACGACATTGCCTTGGACGTGTTTCCGTTTTGTCAACGTAGAGGCCCCGGCTGTTTTTTATCGACGATATGTTTATAATAAAATCGACAGTATATACTACCATTCAACCATTCAGATAAAAAAAACTGCCACAAGAGTAATTTGTTTCTATTGACTTTATAAAATAATTCGGCAAATGTCACTGAGACATAAATACCTGTGTGTACTTTTATTTGATTATCAGGACCGTATGTGCTGTTATTTCCCACCCTTCTTCAACCGGGAGACTGCTAGAAGCTGTGGGGGGAAGACTACGATGTTGTTTACCAACCGCGCTAATATGACAGGGTATCGCAGAGGTTCTGAGTTAGGTGTAAGTATTCACTTAGGTTCTAAAATGTTCTTTGAGGTTAACTGGAAATATCTGTATGAAACAAGCACAGGACCGCATCGCTCAGATCCAGAGAAAAATCTATTTATACTTAGAACTTTTTTGGAGCACTAGAAATGCCTGTACCTATAACTATTTATTTAAAGCTAGTGATAAGTGATTCGAAAGGCTCTCTAGATAGACCTAGGCTTCTCGAATTCTCCAAGGCAGGCCTCAAAACCCCGTCATCTGCCTTGCTTTGCCCCAGGATATATCATAATAGACATTTTAATGATAAGTCATTCCTAAACCATTCTCAGGAATAAGTTAAAAACGTTACAAAAAGTAAACTGGTACTCTAAATTATCAGGATATCAAAAACGTAGCGCCAGTGTTTATTTTGATTTTAACGCCATCTTGTGTAAGTAAGGCGAACCAGTTAACAGAGTAAACCACTCCTACATGCGTGCCTACGAGGCGGATGGAGTCTGAACTAATTTAGACTTTAGCATGATTGTTTATTATGAATCCAAAAACTGCTACTCATAATTTTTAATAATCTATCTTATTGGTTTACAAGTGACATTTCGTTTCTCAATCCTTACGATTTAATTTATAACGTTACAGTGACATAGTTGTATGGTAGGTCAGGGATCCATTTTGCCTATAGTATACCATAATTGATTTTTTAATTAACGGTTAAATGTTAGAAAATGCATGCCTACGTGTCTGTGGTTGCAGATTATAAACAATTTTTTTTTCTTTTAGTGCCGGTATTGGAAATGTTTATTAAAAAAATACGATCTCACCAGCCATGACGGGAAGATGGTGGATGACACGAAATATTATGAGCACCTGAACTCCTGGGTGGAGCTAAACGCTGACTTTAAAAAAGTTATAATGCGAGCGAAGTTGGAATGTAAACAGGCATTTAAACCCGCTCTGCCAATGAGAGTATGTGAATTCTTCCAATGGAATTCTTGTATCAGAAATTTCGTCATTGTGGTAAGCATACAATATAATATATGTATTTAACCTTATAGCCATGTGTAAAGGACAAAGAAGGTAGTGAATGCAGGCCTAGATTCTAGGAAGAATTATGTTCGAAAATTGCATACATGCTCACGAACATGGGGCGCTCTGGCTCTGAAGTATAGGGTATTGAGCTCTTTATCCAATATACAGGGTGACTTCAAATTGGTAATACAAAACACTTGATTGTGGCTTAGTTAATGCCACACAGTATATAACATTAACCCCTTTGTTAAAATTAACTGTATTTAATTAATGCTAATTTTCGAACAAAACAAATAATTAAAGTCCCAAAGTGTGGTTACACTACATTAAATACCTAACTGTCATACCTGTCACTCGATGTAATCAACTAATCAAAACACGTTTTCTTCATAAATTGCGACAGGTGACGGATAACCAAAGAGGGAAGTGTTCATTTGAAATTCTTTAAACTTCTTTGTTAATTATTATGGTAGGATAACCATGTTAAGCCAACAAAAATGGCAGAATTTAAAATTTAAAAAAAAATACTTCTGATTATTTTAAAAGTATGAGACTTAATTGAGGGGCTAAGTTTAGGGGAAATGTGTGTAAAACATTGATTTTGCATTACCAATTTGAAGTCACCCTGTATACATAACTAGATATTCACCAACACCACACCCACACTTGAGGTCCATCTTTACTAAGGGTCACTTGCAACAAAAAGATAAATACAGTTTATTGTTAAATGTATGGAACGGTCATTTAAGTTTCAAAGAAGATTTAGTACCTATTTCACTATATATTGTTAAATTTATTCAATGTTAATCGACTGTTACTTCATACATTTTGACGGTTGTCTGTCTTTTCGCTGACAAATCTTTGACAAATGCATCGTTTCGCAACCTATTCATTTGCCAACCTGCTTTTTTCTGTAACTACAAATATTTCAGGATTTTTATGAAACTAACCTAATCTAGCCTATAGGGTTCTACACGATAGTTCTTAAATAAATCCAGAATTATTTACTGTTTTGGAAAAAAACGCGGGTTGTTAAATGATATGTTTGTGAAATAAATCATTTGTGAAACTTTGGTAAATGAAATGAAATGATAAGATACCCATTTTAACAACTGTTAACGCTCTAATCGTCTGTTAAGTGGCTAACATCGTATGGTGAAATTGGTACTTAACTACCTACTCTCACGTCGATTTGTACAAGTAGCCTTAAAATATTGCTCTGTATTTTGCTAAAAATAATGTAAGTTTACTTGAATAAAGTAACTATTACTGTCAATGAATCACGGTAATATCGTAACTCCGGTTAAATGAAATCAAAAATATTTATGCGTTTCCAATATCTTTATAATAGAAAGGATTTGTGTGTCAAGTGTAACTTATTATAAACACGCTACAGTTACTCTTTTTTCTATGTTATAACATTCTTCCTTGGCCTTAATATGATAATAAATAGGTATGATAAATCCTTACCGTAATAAAGACGTTCATTGACAGTGCGTTTACAATATTTTTAGCAATAAAACGGGGACGGGACGGGTACCCTTGAAGGACCTGTATGGGTCCCTTTTTTTGGCCCTTCTGCCTTTTAACTAATGCGCTAGTTTAATTAATGCTTTGCATTATATTTTTTGCAGAACTGTCCGCAATTTATTGAAACTCCTGAATGTTCAGAATTAAAGAAGTTCTATGCTGAATGTCGTGAATTTTACCAATGATCACCAGATACAACAAACTCTTTAACTGACGGTGTAATATTTTAGAGCTCTTGTTAATAATACTTGTTGAAAACTAAATAAAAATACGTTTATATTTAAAACATTGTAGTTATTTATTCTAAAATCAAAACTAAAATGTCGAGAACTCTTTAGATCCCGACGTATTTATTTTCTAAACAGCTCAACACCATTTCATAAGGGCATTAAACTTGAACTTAAGTCGATTACTTCTATTTTATACAAATTAATTACGAAATCAGGAGAAAGGTACACGGAGCCACACAACAATTCTTGTACTTATTGGCAAGCCAACTGCGTACCAATGCACTTATAAGTAATACTGTCACGTAAATGCTCTTTACTTTCAAATTCCCTACACGTCAGTATCCCCATATCACTTTCCTTTGAGGAATTATATTTAAACTATGCTAACAGTCTTTTTGGCGACTTCAAGGTAAAAGCCGCGGATTGTATCGGCCGACGTAGAGTATCATGCCTGAAGGGTTATGCCTCACAAAGTAGAGGAACGGTCGGTCGAACTTTAATCGGGCTGGTTGTGCGTTTCTTGCTGGTAGACGAGCCTGTCTTGGACGCAGGTGTAGCGGCAGATTCATCGCATCTCCAACATCATGTGGATCGTGGAACGCCCTCTGGTAATCCCTTGGCTCGTCCCAACCTGTCGTCCATCTAGAAGTCCTACGCCTTCTCGTTAGGTCAAGACTTTCAGGATACTCCTCTATATGATGCTGCTCGCCAATCACTCCCTCACCACAAGTCACAAACGTGGTCGACTGAATCATATCAGATAAATAAAGGTCTTTAGATGGACCGTTCAAGCCTCCTAAATCCGCGTGATTAGCGTCGAATAAGTCCTTTAGCCCCATTTTCTTCAGAGTCGATGAAATGTTGAAAATTGACTTGTGTGAAAAACGTGGGATTTGTAGTTCCAGTCCTATTCGAGGTAGTAAAGTTCTTAGGAGACGGTTCCATGCTGGTGTGCTTGGGTTTGACTCTAAAAGTCGTTTTTCGAGAGCTTCTAAGTCTTCTGCGTGGACGACGTTGCCTTGCTGACCGGGCATGAGGAACAGAGTGCTTATTATAGAATTGGTGTTGCCAAGGGCCGCTGCAGTAGCATCAAGCACAGGATCGTAACCAGCTAGGAATCCTTTCTTGTAGAGGACGGCTGGTACAGGCACCAATCGACGTTGTCTTACATTAGGAGAGACCACAAAGTACATCTCGCCATCCCTGCCTTCTACAGATGAGCCCGTGCAGTCAGTCTGAAATGAGAACATTATGGTTTTATTAGACACTAGCTTTTTCTGAAGTGGTTTATCGCAATTTTTTCGGAAATAAGCCCATTTTTCGACACCATTCGGGTTATTAGTACCCTATATCAGCCTCTAAGCTATACAACGATCCCTTTATTTCACATCGATCAATGAGGCGTTCAACCGTAGAGACGGAACAAACGACCAGCAAACAAACACAATTTCACATTTATAGTATTAGTAAGGATAAGGATAAAGATCCATAATAGTCACGATATTATTCACATTGCAATAGGAAGTTCAAACGAGCATTCATAATGTATATGAGTAAATAAAAAAAAACTTGCATGAACTACTATTAAATAAGCATAATAACCTTAATAACTCACCTGGAAAATATTAGTAGAAAACGCAGCTAGAGGAGGTTGCATTGTAATTGTGTTAGCTTTCATGTACTCAATTATTCTACCCCAAGTATATCTTTTCACCAATAAATTGGTTCTTCTTCTAATAATATCACTTATCAGCTTAAAGTTGATCTCTTCAACATGACCGTTGTAAAAATGTTGCGCTCTTTCTTTATAAAATGTTAGAATTTTGCCCTTAGTTCTATCGCTGTACAGTTCTCTAATGAATGCAGAAACAGCTACGCCTGATGTTGGGGTAGTGTCAATCGAATCTGATATGTTTTTTAGCGTAAAATGAGGGTTAAATGTAACCATGTCATCGAGTTTGAGTATTTCATTCATTTCTCCTGAAGTCGCACCCCTAGCCCCCATAAACATCATTGCCAACATAGATGTGATTGAGAACGGTGACAATACAAAACTTCTTTTATTCGGAATATTTTCAACAATAGCATTCCAGTATCGGAAAGCTAATTCGTTACAAAGTTCAGTGAACTGTGCAATGTCTTCACCTAGATCTTTAGTAGTAACCTCTAATCCTTGATTTTCTTTAGAAAAGTCCAAAATTATACCTTTGTCGGGATTTTCTTGGTGATTATCATTTTTAGTTTTGTCCTTAGGTATTTCATTGGCTTTTGGAGGTGAAACAGTTGAGATGAGTTTCCAAGAGTTGTTTCGTTCGTTTGCAATTTCTTTATAGTCAATGTTGACCTTCTGAATTTTCTTTTTAAAGTCATCTACCTTTGGTAATGATACTATTTCTTTGTCTTCATTGTCATTTGAAATATGTTCACTTAATCGATTGATTTGTTCTACCTGGACTTTGTGTAAAATTTGCTGGTGAGGAACTTCTGTCGAAATAGATTCTTTAGGAGGCTCTATAGGTATATTGATGACGGCGGCATCATTATTTTGTTTATCTGAACTGGCTTGAAAGGTTTCAGTTCTATTTTCAAGTTTTATGGGCCTAATTGGTATATCATTACTTTCGGGGATAGATGCATCATTTTGAGCGGGTGTGGTAATTTTAACAAAATTATTCATTTCTGGTTTTTCGGTTCCCGGTTTCTCTTCAGTAATAGGCTTTTGAGGCAAATCAATCTCTTTATCTTTTGTTACAATATCTGATGAAGTAATTTCATTCTGAGGCACTTGATCTTTTTTCGTAGAAGAATTATTTGCGGAATCTTTAGAGAATGCTTCTGAGTCCACATTAGTAATAGTTGTTGAAGTTTGTTCAGTCGTTGGAATTTCATTGCTATCTTTTACATTATTATCATTACCAACAATAGATTGCGGTGCTTGATTTACCACCTGAGATAATAAATCATCCATAGATTCAGATAAAATGGCGTCCATGGGTGTTCCAGTAGATGGTATAGCTGCTATTTCAGGCACAACAGTAGTTTCTAGTGTGGGTTCATTGACTTCGTCTTGAATATTTGTCGACGTTTTGTTATTTTCATTTAATGGATGTGGATTTATTGTAGATATTTTAATAAAATTATCAGTGTCTTCCTTTTTAACAGGGGTTGTTTTATTTACTGATTCTGTTTTTAAGTCTGAAGGAATATCGAATTCCATGCTATCTTTGCTTTCAATATCCATGTTCATTGCATTGGTAGCTTCTAATAAATCACTTGTTGTTGGAATGGGTTGATAGTTTGTACTACCCAAATCTGAAGCTATTTGGCTAATACTTTGAGCAACATCAAACACATTGTTAGGTTCGTTGACTTCCAAGTCGGGTTGGTTTTCAGTACCACTTGTTGATGGTTGACTAACAGCAGACATAAATTCAGTTGATGATACCGTAGTCGATGGTGATACAGATTGAGTAGTTATTGTGGTGGTGTTTTCTTTATCAATATCCACGTCGTTTGACGTAGATGAAAGTGGTAATGGTGTGCTCGTCACCGGCTTATAAGTTGTTACGGTAGGTTGTGTTTTTTCAGCCGGAGTTGATGGCAACTTCGATGTAGATACGAACGTTTTCTTTGTGGTACTTTCTGAAGAGGGAATAAATTTAGTAGTTTGGACAGGTTTGCGTGTCGATCTTTCAGTTACATAAGCCGCTGTAGACACTGGACTGATCGAACTAATTTTCTCGTAAATGGGACTACTTTTCTCAGTCGTGGAAGAACCTGCAGTTGTTGATTGAACTTGAGGTTTAGTTGTCTGCTTTTCAGTGGTTTTTGGAGTTGTAGAAGTAACTTGTCGCCGTGTAGTAGAAAGAGGTCTGGTCGTTACCGGTTTGACCGTTACTTTGACGTTTGGTTTAGCAGTTGTAGTAAGTCTAGTCGTAGAAGATGTTGTTCGTGGCTTGGAAGTGGTAGTAGTAGGAGAGCGTCTAGTGGTAGGTGTAGTGCGAGGCTTGCTGGTAGTTGTTGTGGTAGGTTTCGCAGTAGTGGTAGTAGTGGTAGGAGTCTCCGTTGTAGTGGTGGTCGTGGTAGTAGTTGTGGTAGTAGTAGTAGAAGTGGTGGTTGGTTTTCGAGTAGTGCTTGTAGAAGTGGTAGTCGGTTTCGGTGTTGTAGTAGTTGTAGTTGATGTAGAGGTTGGCTTAGCGGTAGTAGTGACTTCTCGAATCTGCTCTGTAGTAGATGGCATTTTCACCGTCGCTGATGCCTTTTCACTTTCTTTTTGAACCGTTGTCGAGCTAATTATTGGGTTGCTTCCTTCCTTGCTAAGGTTCTCATCGAAATTAATGCGATCAAACTCGAAAGTTTCCGTTTCAGGAGTAGAAAACGTGCCCGAAGTCTTATCTGGGACGATATCGACACCTGTGTTGCCGAAAATCGATGGCAATATAAGGCTCCATGAATCGGAAACATCAGGAGTATCTAAAGTAGGGTTTGTCTGTGGATTATTTTTATGCGCTTCCATCTGAGCTTTCAGTACATTTTGTACATTAGTGACAACGCTATGCACTTTAGTATAAGGTGGCTGACTAAAATTAAAGGCTATGGTCGGTTGGTTATCGTTAGCGAACGTCACAAGGCCTTCTGATTCTTCTCCAGCAGCTACTATAGCTTGAATCTCTTGTAAAGTCATAAGTCTCTTCACTAACTCTCCTGATTCGTCGAAAGTGTAGAACTCATAGCGGTCTGGAGTAAGGAGGTTAACTGGGCTTCCGACAGTCGCAGGACCATTGGAGGGTGGGGGAAGGGTGTTCCCAACTGCATCGGCGATATAGGGTCGCTTGGAGCCCCTGAAAATATATACAAACACTGTTCGATTACTGCTGCTACTGTATTTTACAAATAATATGAAATTACATGCACAGTAGTGCATGAATACGCCGTAATACGAACTTCTAATGAATTAATATAATTGATATTAATTCAACGATGCGTGCCCACTGCAATCATTGGAGCGTTAAGAACCGGCTATCAGTAGCGCCTATACGTCTTTGTGAGATTTTTTACCGTGTGAACATTACACGCTTTTGCTTGCAGGATTGTGATACCTTAGTTGAAAATGTAGATAAACCAAAAAAACACTTTTAAATATAGAAGTTCAAGTTTCTCACTTTGGTTATAACATATCGTATTATATTTATTGTAGGGAGAGAAAAGAGACCTCAACTGCAAACCAAGAGGTAAGTACCTAATTAAATGAACGTGTTCATGTTACACATCTTCATTTGTTGGTAAAATCGGCTTTACAAGTATACGTTGGCACTTTGTCGGTTTAACGCCTTGAAAAGATCAGTGCAGCAGTTCAAACTAACTGGCAAAGGACTAAAGTGTGCAGTTACTTATTAAGGCCGACGTATCTTGTTAACTTCTCCTGTCAAAATGTTTAGCGGGTATTTCTTCCAGCGTTTCAACCGCTTTGACTTCGGTGTCGCATTTTTAACCATTTCCCTGTACGAGTAGGATAACCATTTTCGGTTATTTTCTAGGAGTCCAGGCATTCTTCAAAATAACCGAAAATGGTTATCCTACTCGTACAGGGAAATAGTTAAAAATGCGACACCGAAGTCAAAGCGGTTGAAACGCTGGAAGAAATACCCCATTGATGATCTGCATTTTACTGATCAGCTTTCCTTATTTGAATTTAAGGGTGCTTACAAATGTTTCACAGCAAGAGAAAAGGTTTACTTTGGTCGAACGGTACTCGACTGTTAAGTCATCCAGAAGAATAATGTGAAAAATGAAGAAAGAGGTCGGTTAACAAATTCTTGTGTCGATGATAATTGTTCCATGTTAATATAGTCCTTTTTATACGCTAACTTTGAATTTGTAACTCATATTAATCGAAAATCTATGACTCGCAAATTTGAATTGGCCTTCACAAGATTGACAATAATTATATCCAAGAAAATACTATCAAGTAATATTTACAAGGATGAGGTTTAAACGGTAAGAGACGGCAAATAAAACCAACCTGCTCTCGTCAGCCAGCACGCAGGCAGCTGCAAGCAGCACACAGAAGGCGGCACGCATCTTCGCTGCCCATACACGCTCTGCACCTGGAATTGAACAAACAAACTATTTAATGAAGCACAGGAAATAATTTATAAATAACAAGTAGGTATAACAATAAGCAAGGTTTTAAAAACCTAATATCTTAGCAGCATCAGGCCTGGGGTCTAATATAGCCTATTAAGGGTTGCCAGGCCTTAAAGCCAGAAACCCGTACAGAACTGCTAGTTTAACCGGATATTTAGGTGAAAAGGCCGACCGCCCTTAATTTTTTAGTCTTAATACAGCTCTACATTTTTTTCACTAACCTTAAAAAAAACTTAAATTTAAATAAAACGTCTTTGTTACGGATCGGGGCGTGCGCTATGGTCAATTTTAAAAAACCCCGCTCTACCACGCACGCAAACAAAAGCTTTACTGCGTCCGGTTTTATCCGGACGCCTGGCAACCTTGCCTATCATACTCTTTGGAACATTACATCACACTTTAAAGTCCGTCAAGGAGTATAGTGTACAGGTAGTGACATCAGGTAAAAAACACTCGCGGAACTCAATAATATTTCACAAAAAATAACAGCGGCTAGCGTGTTTGAATCGCATATAATCGTTTGTTGGGTGTAGTCAATGTATAATTGTGATCAAATTGACGATTCATTAGCCTAGTTGGTAGTGACCCTGCCTACGAAGCTAGCGGTCCCGGGTTCGAATGCCTGTATGGGCAAATATTTGTGTGATGAGTACGAGTATTTGATTCAGAGTCTTAGATGTTTTCTATTTGTGTAAGTAACTATTTATTTCTGTAATAAGTATGTTTATCGTTTTCGAGTACCTACTCATATTTCAAGCCTAGAGCTTAATTTACGGCTAGGTTAATTTTTGTGAAATTGTCCCTTGTTTTAATGCGACTGCTAAGTCCGTATAATCAAATAATAAAATACTACGTTGTGAATGTGGAAACCCTCGTCTTATAATGACAGGGATAGCGCTTCCACTTGTATCAGATTTATAGTCGTTGTAAAGGTGAATAACATAGCATTTTGTTATTTTTTTGCAGAAAGATTCTCGATAGTGATTTTTATTTCTAACAGAAACAAAACCTACGAAAATATTTTTTTTGTTACATAGAATAGAAAACAATAAAAAATAAGTAGAGAAATAAATCTACGTTGAATAGGGTCGAACTTCCTTTAAAACAAATCCCTTCAGGGCATCTGGCTCAAAAAAGAGGTCATATTTTAATTTCAGAACCAAATTCGGTATTTGAAAGTTTAGCTTTACTGACATAGTTCATATTAAACACAACAGACATTGTTAGCTGCACGTTATGCAAGGCTTTATGTAAGTCTAAAATCGATAGACACCGAGATGAAATCATTGAAAATTCAGAAGTATTGTTAAGCGAAACGGTCTCTGATTTGTAATGAACAAAGTTGTCTCGATACAGAATAACAGTTAGAACTTAAAGTGGGCTAGTCACGTAAGATCAATTTGAAGATAGCAATAACAGATCACGCAGAGGAAACGGAAGATTCTGTCAAATTAACACTCAGCCTCAATGCGCTTCCAGTTCACGCTAAAACGACAAAAGAAAAGAAAGTTCAGACGTAAAAACATTTTTTACACAAAACATGGCAATTATAATCGCCAATCGCAAACAAAAAGTGTAAATAAACCTGTTGGACCGGTCGCGGCACGGTCATTGTCGCGAGAACTAGACCCACTAGTTTCTTGCGCTCTGTTGACTCAACGCATAGTTCTTTTTGTTCCGTTTACATTGCTTCTTTTGCTGGTGTCATTGCTTCGACGGAGCCCCCGGAGCGTCTGTACGTCTCGTTCTTTTTGTAAAAAACCGGTATTCAGTGGGAAGACTCATTTATTTGACCCCACGCTGTGAACCGCGACGAGTTCCGTTGTATTTTGACAAGTTGTTTGCCGACAAATATGTGGGACACCTGACATCCGAGCGGCCGGGCCTTAATTGGGTCAATCAACTGAGTGTGAGGTAAATTATGTAAGGACATTAACAGCCATTGCAAAGGTGAAGGACCTCGTAATAACTAATAATACGAATTTATGAGTATAATCCCGGAGATAGCTACTGCTTTATATGAGCTTAATGGGGTCTTATCACATAAAACGCCGAGTTCAAGCGTAACGTGACATAAAAAAATATAAGCACTTGTGTGTGAGACTAGTTCAAAAGTGTATACAATTTTGCTACACATAAAACTGGTTTATGTAGGTAAAATAAAAATAGCAAACTTGACACTTGCATGAGTTGACCGGCGGCGCGGTCGGATGGGCCCCGCAATCACCTGACGCAACCCGTTACGCGCTGGAGTCGATGTGCTGTAATTGTGAGATAATTGCGCCTGAGTGCCTCCAGAATGATTGACACTGACATGATGTGATGTAATCGAGAACTGGGTCGAAAGATGAGCGTTTTGATCGGTTGTAGGCTAGCAGGACTCAAGTGAAGTGGACGGTCACCGTTGTGCATCGCTTTATCGTTATTTTGTTTAATTTAATTTAAAATGGATAGCAGGATAAGGCATTACTAATTGAATGTGAATATTTAATTCTATGAATTATCTATTACATCAGAGAAAGATTAGAAATAATAACATGGTAGGTTTTAATCTACAACTTCTTCATGATTGAAGGCTGAAAAGATTAGTAACGACAAGAACATGTTACAAAAATGAACTAGCAGAGTTTTACAAACTTTAACTTAAGATACCGTTGAAACTCGCGGCGACAATGTCTTCATCTAAAAGTTACTCCCTGACAACGAGTCTTATAACGACTTTAAAAGCAAAGTTGAGGTAATGACGCTGTTTATAAGTACTGTCATGTGTTAGAATGACTTTGAATATGATTTTAAAGAACAACTTTTAATGCCTTGCCAGTAAAATTGTACGTATTCCGTGCCTTTACGTTCTTATTAAGTTAACCGTTTGGAACGGCGTGGTGAGCTGTTTTGTTGCCAAAATTTCCTAAAACGTTGGCAAATAGGCTTATATGTTGACTTGCAGTTTGCAATATTGGATATTGGCCTATTAGATAGGCCAAGGATTAGGTATTTACCGCGTACTGGAAGACGCAGTGTGGTTAGAACTGAACGAGGTAGACCAATGACCTAGTGAAGATTGCAAAAAATAGAGATGGTTACCTCACTTATCAATCCGAGGAAGTAGCTCTTAACTGGACAACTAAAATTGCCACGCGCTTGTAGGTGTGTGAGGCAAAGTTAGATATCTACCACATTAGCCGAGGCGCTTCTTGGATGAATCTAAGATGTTAATAATGTTCCAAAAGGACCACTTAGGCTAGGCTATCCAAATAAAGTGGTTTAAGAGAATCACTCACTAACTAACTGGAATCTGAATGTGGGTGGCGCCAAACCGAAGATTGTGACAGATGTGATTATGTTGATGATGAGTTATGTACACTGTTATATGATTTTCGAAATGTCCAGGATTTCTTTTTCAGTTGCGCACAGCAGAGATTTTTTTAAATATAAATTATAATATAGATCAACCTTCAAAATAAACAATTTGGTCGGAATTTCTTTTCAGATTTAAATTCTGTAGGTACTTAAACTACTCGTACTCGTAGTATTGCGTAAAATACTCCATTTTTTTGCGTAGACTTTTTCTATTAAAATCGATTTTCGGTCATACATAATAAGCTGTATGGCATTATTACTTAGGGTGTTATTAAAAAATACAGGGGCGTGTTCTTAAAAAATAATAATATGAATGTCATATTATTATATTACACATCGTGAACAAAGGCTGAAATAAATCCTTGTTTGAAATTCCCGAACAAAGTTCCGATAAAGGCCGAGTAATGAAGTTTTATCCTTGGGGGAAATTTAGTTAACTTCCGAAGTTTATGAGAAGTTTATTAACGAACAAGTTTAACTTAATGAAGTATTAAGCTTGTGGTGCACGTAATATAATTGTTGGAGTTGCGAACAATGATAATTTACTGAGGAAAGAGAATCATATTTTCTCCTTTTATTTCGAAGCGTTGGCTGCAATTCCTTGGAGATCTGCCGGCAATGAAAACTGTTTGCAGACACAACGTAATATTTATATGGATCCGTATTATGGCTGTCCTGATTATACCATTTCAAAAGACAAATAATATACAAACACAGGAAAAATGCAAATGGTTCAAATGAAGACAATCAAATTAAAACATCAATGGCCTCCCAAATGTAGATAATAGAAAACGATGTTATTTATAGTAAAATTGAAAAACCTTTGACTGACTTTTCACACACCCCCTTACAGCTGACGTAGTTTTTAGGTTTGGGGCAGTAACCATTTCATGAAAATTCACAGGGAAGACATGGTGTTAACAATTATCATATTATATATAAATCGATTTCATATATAATATGTAATTTCCTTAAAACTAACGATCAGTTTTGTAAAAGTGAGGAAAATAGAAGAAATGTACGTACGTGCTATGTATGATTCTGACAAAGAAGGTAAAAATTCGCATCGAGGCGATTCGCACGGAAAACTTAATGCTCCATTAAATCTTTTTCTTCGTGTTCCCAACAGTTTAATTATCATGTTCGCGTGCTTGTTCCTAATTAGTGTGAATGACCGACAGCGTAATACATTAATTTGTAATGTTAATGCCGCAATGTATAACAAGTTGTCTGGATAATTCTCAATTTCTTGGTACTGTAGAACTAACTAACTAACGAGGTCAACAAAATACTCACTATACATTTCAGAATATAGTCTTCTTATTAAACCATCATCCATATAGTTTTTTTTTTTTAAGGAATGACTTTGTTGTAACTGCAATATTATCCGTTAAAGTTGAAAATGATTCAATTGGAAACAAACCAATACAACTCTAATGAAGATAATACTGATTATGATTATGGTCCTAAACTGAGAAGTAAAAAAAGTATCAAATCAGGCGCAGTGTGTTAATTATTCCTTCCTTTTTTCTCCGATAATTAACATCTAATCAGAGGTTAATTAAGTTTTATTGTTGAAAAAACCGAATGTCTCTTGTAATCATAGGTCCCTGTTGATGTAACTGCAGTCTCAGTCGTTTTTGAGATCATCTTAAGGCAACATTTGCGTGACGACACGCTATAGGCAAACCACAATAGGAATACGGTTTTTATATGTAGTGGTAACGAACACAGGTATGATTCAGAAGGAAATAAACGCACACACGTCACTGAGCTTGTATTAGATTGACTATTTGTATATGCTAACAAACACGTAAACACACGCAAGGCAGAAGTGATTAAACTTCGTGATCAAGCACGTGGGAAATAGGATGCTGGTTTTTGTTGAATTCTGGACCTTAATTTGGTATTATGTAAATACATATTTATGTAAGTTATGTTTCAATGCAATAAGTCATTTATTATCATGGGATCTTGATCATTGTGTGAATTGTAATTAGGTTCCTAATTATATTATATTATTATCTGTTTATAGTACAGCGACGTGTTCATTGCAAAAGAGAGAAGTTTAGACAGTCGTTAACTCTTATTCTAGTTTCCATACGTTTTATAGACACTAAACTTTATTATGCTACAAACGCGGTGAAGAGTGCGAAAACTTAATGATATTTTAACATCAGAATATGAAGCGAGTGCAATTATGTTCTAATATTTATAATAAAACGAAATGAAATAAAACAGTATTTAGACAGATAGATAACAAAAACCATTTTCAAAAATCAGTTTTATTTTCAGTCACTTTAACGTAATAATTAAAAAGTTACCTTAAGTTTCACCCATAGAAAGCAAATAAGGTACAAATGCCACCAGTTAGCTGTAAAGTGCAACTTTAATTTTTTTTTAAATACTTCTATTATAGATTCTATGTTATTACGTAGAATCTATCATAGAAGTATTTAAAAAATAAATAAATAAGGATATCCTTATTTTTCTTATAGAAAGAAAACATTCTTAATGCCCTCAAATGTTTTTCAACTTTTTCTCTCTAGGTACTTTTTTTCATATAAAACAAACAAGTCAAGTATTTCACTTTCTGCTGTCATTACCGACTTATTCTGCTGAACTGTTCAGAAAATTGGGGAAAATTCGGACCAGTGTTTATTTAGGCCTACAGTAAAACACCTCTGGGCCTTATTCTACATTGACTTTTCCCCTACTGCGTTTGTGCCGTTATTGACAAGTTAATAATAGCTATCATATCGTTGAAAATATGATAAGTAATATGTGTAAAGACATTGTAGAATAGAGGCCCTGTGACCCTAGAAAACATGCTTAACGCTAACGCTAACGTAAACGATTGTCGAAAAGTGACAAAGTGTATGAAAATGTCATAATGACGTTAATCCAATACATTTTCGATAGGTAACGATACTCATTCTCGCTATGGATATTGTCTAGGGCTACTGATCCGAATTGGTCACATTGTTTAGCCATAATGCTATACTTGCTTGCTTGCTATTGTTGTGTTCCGGTGTGGGGATAAGACAACCGGTGAAATTATTAGCATAGAGGCATTCCATCTTAGTCCTCAGGGTTGGCAACGCATTTGAGGTCTTAGGATTAATCTTGAGAATTCAAATGTCTATGGGTCTCAGATTCCACTTACCATCAGGTGGCCTGAGTGCTCGGATGCCTTCTCCTTAACATAAATAAATATATATATACATACTGGGTCCAATTCGGATTACCGTTGTCTAATTTTAAACGTCTGTAAATTTAAATTTATAAACGTCAAACGCATACACAACTGTCAAACTCGATTTAAACAATTTTAAACGCAATCGGTATTCGGAAATGCACAATCCTAAATTTAAACTAATCTGACAGAGGCTTTTAAATTAAACAGCAATCTATGCATTGCCACCTCAAAAAATAATTATCGGCGAAATTGACGACTTTTTATAATTTAAAACAAAAGTGATTATAATTACTTTTAAATTTTGTTTTTATGAAAGCATTTTGAATAATATCTTTACTTTATATCTAAATTCAAGTAAAAAGTTAGAAACTGAAAAATCAGAACTTGTATTTTATGTACCATTTTTTTGCAAATAGCAACATTAGTAATAAAAAGAAACAGTCTAAGTTTGTACGACGATGTAATGTAAACAAACAAATCGAACCAATACGATACGATTACAGATTTAGATTCTTATAAAAATACGCATGTTTCTCATTTATCAATGTTTTCCCTAGGTTATGGAGTGAACTGCGATTAAATTTTCTACAAGTCCAGTATTTTGGCGCAGCAGTGTGCATCGTGAAAACTATGAAACTTTGTTTTTGTGTTATAGTTGTTCTCCTCACGAATGCGGTTGAAAAAAGTTTATCTTTTGAGCGTCAAGGTTGAATTTAGTGACCACTTTCGTGTTATAAAATAACTGTACCTACGAGTAATATCACGTTGTACGAGAAACAAACCTACTTACGAATAGTAGTGTTATTGGCATCTCAGCTGAAAATTAGAATATTTAAAAGTTGCATTTCCACCGCTGAGAAGAGGCAGTGCGTCATTGAAATAGGTACTTAATTTAAAGACCATTTTCGCCAAGGATGTCCGAGGATTTGCTTATACAAATCTGAATTCCCGTCTCGGTTCAACTCGCCAGTGCAAACGCACTTGACACACTTGAATGAGGCTTTGTATGTATCTGGATCTGGACTGTACCGTAATGGGTTCAGATAAGTACCCCAAGCTCAGCCAACCATTACAAACATATCACCTACTTACACATAATTTTAAGTGACATTGAACAGTTACAATCATAAGTAAATGCATACCTACACGCCTCAAGCAACATACAGCTTCAAGTCCAAAGCCAGGCACAGAAACGGCTAAGATGTCTTACAAAGGTGACCACTAACAACAAATTGTCAAGGGCAGTTGCTGAAGCAGCTTCACAGGCCATATCTTTCAATTGATACATAGAGGCCCAGAATAGAATAGCATTCCAAATTCTACTGCTGAGATTATACCTGTACTCTAAGAATGTAAGTGTGGGAGATCTAAAACAGTAAACTCAGTCATATAACCTATTAGTATATTTATTTATTTTATTTTTCAAAAAATATAAATAAAACACATGTCATGTAATTATTAATAAACAATAACATTTAATTTGGAAATACACTTGACACTAACTGCACACAGTGCATTGTTTACTCCTCTTCTACAACTGCATTATTAATTATAAGTTCTTCCGCATCATCCATTATTTCACCAGCATTCTATCAAGGATATCACCACCATAATCTGAAAAAATAATTATATTATAAAGTTGCTGGTTCTCAATGTCATACAAGTTTAACACATTAAAAGAAAATAATAGGTTGAAGTGAATTATGTGTTTAGTTAAATCATTAAACCATATTAGTCTGACCATGATCAACAAATACAACTAAGTTTAACCCCTCTTATTCGGGTGGTAAAAAAAGATATCCAAATTTTGTGAGCAGATTGGCTCACAAATTAAACGACAAAACATGTGAGAAACAAACCACTAGGTAGGTACCTATGTAGTTACATAGCAATGTAAATGATCTATTGCTTGTATTTATACTAAGTAGGTAGGTATGTAAACCTAATATAAATGTTTGAATGTTCTTTACATTTCATAATATTAAATGGTTATTTTTTTAATTCACATAAGAATTCAGTATCAGCATCATACCTAAACTGACCCAGAATGTAAAGTGTTGACTTTATGTAAGCAACAAAATTTAACTTGGCTGAAATATTAATGTATGATATAAGTATAAATAATTGGCAGAAACTTTTAAACTAAACTAGTCATATGTATGGCTATATTTCAAACACAATGTATTTATTATTTAATTGAAATAAACAACTATGAACTATGAACAACTATGAACTGACCTACAATATAAAAAGTGTTGAAAGGTTTATAACTATGCACCGTACATACCTATTAAGAGTTTATATTAAGAGTTCATCATTTATTTTCAAGTTAACTAATACTATGTTTATTACCAACTAGCAACAATTTTGTATGGAGAAATTAGTAAGAAGAAAATAAAAAAACAATTTAGTGGTAATTTACATTCAGCGCTTTATCTCAACAATAGTACTCTTTTAGAAAGCACTAATAGGTGTTAGGTAGGTGACAAAACTTGAAAAGTGCCGATATAGCTTAGAGAATAAAATAATTTCAATTAAATACTTAAGCAAGTACTAACCATTTCTATATGGGTAGTTCATAACATCACATCAAGTTTCCTGTGTACTGGTCACGGGTACTGGTAAAGTTTTCCCTGTGTTTGTCTGGTGTTTATCTTATAAGATGGGTGAAATATATCACTGCATCGTTGACTTTAGTACATTGTTGAACACTAGAAAGACAGAAATTGGTGGTTAGTTGTTTATTAGTAAATACCTACCTACATCATAAGTTATCATGAAATAAATAAATACTTAGCAGGTAGAGGTGTAAAACATTTAACAAAAAATTAAATAAAGCTCAGTAGTATTTCCATAAGTGTAAACTTATTTACCTTTGATAGTCGAGGATCATACCTAATATCCATATACTTAGGTAATCAGCAAACGTTTTTATGGGCTGACTCGTAAGGCAGCCCTCGTGATATTTCTCACAACGAAACATATGCAAATAAGTCCTTGATTGTTAATATTTTCTTTGTAACATTTTCACGTTCATTGTTAAGTTCACTTTTCATTTCAAATAATTAATACATCACTGCACTATTTTGCATTTTTTTGCGGACACTTCAAGCAGACACATTTGTTCAAATGTTTATTTTAACGGCTCTTTACACAAATCCTTTTTAGGACTTCGGCAATTGTGTAAAACTGGAATTAAATTAGTAACTTTCCTACCTATTCGACTAGACTCAGTAAGTTTTTTTTTTTTTTTTATGTTTCGTGTAGCAATTTTAAGCGCCACTGTTTAGGTGGCGTCTAAATTAACAGAAAATTTAGCTAAAATCTGTAATTTGACGTTTGTAATGTGCATCCGAATACCAAGTGGCGTCTAATCCTAATTTAAATTTACATTCTCTATGGATTTTCTAAAATTACACTTAAAATTCTAAAATTTTAGACTTAAATTTAAATTTAGACGCCGCATGTCCGAATTGGACCCACTGTAGCCATATAAATAATATCAAGTCGAGCGAGTTAAGACAGCTCCCTAGACAAACAAAGAAACCCTGAACTGAAAGTCACCTAACGGAACTTCGGGTCGATGGCCTGCCTAATGTTCTCGTTATTTGCAGGAAAAATGATAATCACCGTGTTTGCATAGTGGCTTTGACTACTTGTGTTTATGAGGTTCTTCGTGGTTGGTAATAGAGTTAATTGTTGCGCGGATTTAAATGAAATGTGGGAACTGACTCCGGAATTAACATTTTTAAGTTTGGTTTGCACCAGACCGTTTGATACACAGTTGTCTGGTAAATATATACCTAAGAATTATAGTAAAACAATGACGGTTCAGATGACAGCCTAGTGGGAGTCGGACTAGCACACGGAGAGTAACTTACCACTGTACTAAATTAACATCGAGTAAAAAACGCCGAAACCACATCTTTAGGATAGGGCACCGTTTAATTTTTACCCGACTTTTAAAAGGAGGAGGTTACTAATTCGACCGAATGTTTTTTTAAATTGTTTTTGTTGTGTGCTTGTTACACGATTACTCCGTCGATTGTGGATAGATTTTGAAAATCCTTTGTTTGGGGTGTTCAGTTGGATTATGATCACTTAAAAGTATAAAATAAAATTAACTAACATTCCACTTCAGTTTGACTGACCTATTACTATGTGAAGTTATGGTTAAAAAAAATGTGCGATGCCGACTTCAGTGTGACTGACTTATTACTATTTGAAAATAAGATATTTTTTGGGTTTTTAAAGTCGGTTTATTGTTATTAAAACATTTATTTTTATCTTTATACTATATTTTACATCAGCCATAGTATTACATACTCCGTGAAAATTTCAAGAGCCTGATTATTACGGTTCAAAAGTCGCAAACTCAATGGGACCCGTGACAAACAAACGGATAGCGGCACCTTAGTAATAGGATCCCATCGGCACACTTTGGGTACGGAATCCATTAAGCATTAGGTCAGCCATTTGTACTTGTTTTTGTGCAAACAAAAATAAAAAAAATAAAAAATAAATGATCCAATAAACCCAAACCAAAACGTTAACTTAGCTGGCGTAGGTTTACTAACTGTTTTGAATTAAAACAGTTAAAGTTTCGAGTTTAGCATTGCTGTTTTAAGGATGTGTGAATACTTATGGAATATATTTTCGTACTGACGTATCGTAGGCCGAGTTATCATTTAGCTTAAACATGTTTTTAAAGAAGTCAGACTAAAATACCATATTCAATAATACAGTTTCCCGTATTGAAATCGTACTGTTGACGACTAGTCCACCTTTAGGCTAATAAGAGCTAGCTAATTTAACAACACGGTAACAGTAGGGGTAATTACAATGTGGAATAGAAGTACTGGTGACGTCGGGATGGTTTATAAAGACACTGGTAAAAGTATATGCGAAAATTGCTTAACGGTGAACGAAATGATAATTTGTCAATACCTAATATTGTAAAAATCAAACTAATTAATTAACAAACGCTTATTTTTCAAAAATGATTTTGCATGATAACGCAGGTTACGCGTAGATACTTCTACCTTTCTATAGATTTATCACCCAAAAACCTAGACTAACTTCAAATACAAGAAACAGGTAATTTTGAAACGTTTTTCTATAATCAATTATTCTGTTTTACACCTTCATTATATTTTTTACCTCGCACTCCTACATAAATAAACCTTGCTGTTAATCATCTTTTATTTGGTTTTCATAAACCCTTCTTAAAAAATGTTACAAATCATGAACATCACCATCAAAACACATTGAGTGCCAAAAATATAAGTCGCTTTCAGTCACATTTACAAAAAATCAGGGATTTTAGCAGTGACCGCGTGACCGTGTTGCGTAAAGTCGATATAATATATCGATAAAAGTAAAAATGTCATATATACCTACATAAATATCAGGGTGAAAATCTCACACAGATTGACCCAGTCCTAAACTAAGCTCTTATAAACATAGACGAGAAAAACGTATACATAGAAAACATCCAAGACTCAGGAATAAAATAGTCCTGCTTATCATCGATTCCCGGGAATCGAGCTCAAGATTGCCAGCTTTGTAAGCAGGGTCAGTATTAACTAGGCAAACTGCATTGTTATGCCTTTATATGTAGTATATAAAGACACAAAGTATTATTTATCAATTTAACGCATCTTTATACGTATGGCCTACAAAGTAAGACAAATAGATGCGTCTACTGAATTCCGCTAACCCACTTACGTACAATAACATGTGGAGCGACCGGGTCTTGTTTGTTCTGTACGATGAGAATTCCAGACCACTCGTCTGTAGTGCTTAGCCGCCGTAAAATATCGACATCGATCGGTTTTCACAGTAAGAGGTTCCTCCCTACTTCTAATTTAAAATTAATAAAGTCGTTTTTAGGGTTCCGTAGCCAAATGGCAAAAAACGGAACCCTTATAGATTCGTCATGTCTGTCCGTCTGTCCGTCCGTATGTCACAGCCACTTTATTCCGTAACTATAAGAGCTATACTGTGGAAACTTGGTAAGTAGATGTATTCGGTGAACCGCATTAAGATTTTCATACAAAAATAGAAAAAAAACAATAAATTTTTGGGGTTCCCCATACTTAGAACTGAAACTCAAAAATTTTTTTTTCATCAAACTCATACGTGTGGGGTATCTATGGATAGGTATTCAAAAATGATATTGAGGTTTCTATTATAATTTTTTTCTAAACTGAATAGTTTGCGCGAGAGACGCTTCCAAAGTGGAAAAATGTGTGTCCCCCCCCCCGTAACTTCTAAAATAAGGGAATGATAAATGTAAAAATAATATATGATGTACATTACCATGCAAACTTCCACCGAAAATTGGTTTGAACGAGATCTAGTAAGTAGTTTTTTTTTAATACGTCATAAAAACATTGATCAAAGCTACAACGAACTTTTATATTATGTTACTTGCTGCTACGGAACCCTTCATGGGCGAGTCCGACTCGCACTTGGCCGCTTTTTCTTTAATTACTATTATGTTTGACATTATTTCAATTGAAATGTATAATGAAAAAGGGCGATAGTTGATCAGTTTACGTTTTAATATATTTTATACGCATAATATTCCAAAAATGTAGCTATTCGCTCAAATTTACATTGTCCAAGTGATATTAGAGACAAGTTGCTTAATACAAACAAGAACATATGTAATGGAATTATAAGAATACCTACAGTTGTCAGAGATGTTATATTATGTATCAAAGACGACGTCCAGCCTCGCTACCTGATTTTTCGTACATTAACTCCAATCATCGCGACAAAAATATATAGGTATCTGCTAGCGACCCGCCAGCGGCTTCGCACGCTTCAATTTTTTTTTTTTTCATGTCACTTAGGGGTGTGAAAAATAGATGTTGGCCGATTCTCAGACCTACTGAATATGCATATAAAATTTCATAAAAATCGGTCAAGCCGTTTCGGAGGAGTATGGTAACTAACACTGTGACACGAGAATTTTATATATTAGATTAGCCTCATATAGATCAGTATTTACTTTGATTAAAAAAATACCCGACAAAATAAATATATTTGGTGAGTTCATCGATAATAACTCATCGATCATTATTAAACACTATACGGAAGCTGAGAAAATAGGTGGACAGTTGGCACCCACACAATGATCTCACCTTACAGAATCCTCCGTGGTTCAGTTCAGTGAAATGGAGGGTAGCTGACTCACCGGCCTCTGTGGAGAAAGCGATCGTTTTGTGCACAATATCAGAGAAAAGGTTTGCAAATTTGACCCAAAAATGGAAATGGCTAAGTCACGAATGGAATTGTGATTATGATAGAACATAAATTGGTTTTGGTAAAGTACTATGTGAACTTTAAAAGGTGACAAATGAAAGTGATAAAAATAATCAGGGCATTGAATCAGTAGGAAGGATTTCTGAAATTCAATTATGTCGACACGTTAGCCTAGTTAGTGATGCTAGCGGTCCTGGGTTCAATCGAGTATTTGTTCCTAAGTGTTAGATGTTTTCTACGTATTTACGTATTTTATTTCTCTATACAAGAATGTTTATCGTTGTCTAGTACCCATAGTACAAGCCTAGATGTTGAGGACCGCAAAGTTTTTAGTGATCTATGGTTTAAAATGTTTTAATGTTTTGACGTGTCTTTTAGTAAAAGGTAATGAAATAAAGAATTGCAAAATAATCTCCTCGTTTACTAAATTCGGTAATAATAGTTTAAACTCTAGAGCTTAGTTTGGGACTAGGTCAATTCGTGTGACATTGTCCCCGATTTTTTTTTTTTATTTAATATATCAAGCATGTCATTATGGTAAGGAAATCGTTGAAAAGATGCCAAAGGTCCCCCTCTCTTAAAAAACATATTCCAACTGGGGTAACTATATCGCTACTCGTATTCTACTAACGAATTCTATCAGTATTTTATGTTAAACTTTTGAGTCTTTTTAAATCGAAACATCGAAGCAACGGGCCTGAAAAAATTGAAATAAACTGACATATTTTTACACGCTTCCCATGTAAACACAAACAACCAATACTCTCCATTTTATCTTTTTCGGTGTAGCCTACTAATGATGTTCGGGGCGGAGTAAATATGGCAACATCGACCGCCATTTTGATTGCGGCGCCGCAGATAGTCAACAAAGTCGAAAACATTTGTTTACTCCCAACCCGAGGGTAATAAGCAGGATTTGTAAATAGCAATTAAATTTACCTTACTTCGAAGGAGATACGTAATACTCGTAATGTTGCAAATTTAACAGCCTTAGTAAAGGTTGGTTAATATCACTTTATTGCTAAAAGTAGGTACTTACTATTCTTTTGGATGGTAAATTTATTCGTTGTACGGTCGTTGAAATGTATATTTTCCGAGCCACTACAATGGATTGGATTAAATATAAAAAATATACGGATATATAAAATAAATAGGTAATATGATAATATAAATATTATTATTATTTTAGCTCTAGACGTTTATATATGAAGAAATATCTTGTAAAGTATGTGGCTGAAAGTTTTCTTTTTTCCGTCATAAACTAATTTAAAAAAAAATACAAACAAAAAAGAATATACTTCAGTCCCAATCAGCGCTCAGAAGCAAACTGTAGTATAAAATATGAATATTTACCCCTCCTCCTATCCTCGCCCTAAATGTTCTTTATAAAGAACAGTATTAAATCTAGTACCTACCATTACTATACGCACGATTTTCTTTCTTTCTTTTCTTTACTAACCGAAAATTGTAATTGACTAAACTGCAAGGGGCAGTAGCAAGTGCTCTTAGTTTATACCACAATTTGGCTGCGTAATACATTTTCAAAAGAAATGCAAAAAAATGTGCAAACAAAAATCCATTAAAATTGCTATAACAATACAACGCAAGAACAAAGTCTTATTTTTTAACTATAGACACTCGGTTTAAAAAAAGAAATAAGTCGATGGATGTCAAACATGAGGACAAATTTTCGGTAAAAGAGTATTAGTGGTCTAAACATAGGTACAGCCTAAAGAAGGCTCAGAAATTGTTTCCGTTAATTTAAATAACATTTTCACGCGTCAATATAATTCACGCACTCGTGGATAGTTTTAACGAGGTAAATTTGAAACTTGGATTTAAATTTATACGGTTCAAAGGGTTTGTTTATATATTTTAGTTTCAATGTTTGTAATTTAATTAATTTTTAAATCGAAACTGATAACGGAGGTTTTCTTAGGCTTCGAACTGTCTGGACATTAGTTAATACAGTGTCGGCCTCTATATTTTCATAGGTATTCTTAAAAAAAAAACTTTTGGATTTACAATTATACAGCTTTTTGTTCTGTTAATAAAATAAAACGGTATTTTGAAATAGATAAATCATCTAAATCCAAGTAACCGTAATAGATTGGTACCGATGGTTTAAGGCGTTTAAAAATGTTTCGAATCCTAATCGGTATTGTACGGTGTATAAGTGCCCTTAGTGATAACTAAACGTCTCTAGCTATATGGTACTTTAAAAGTTACATTAAAACGTTTGTAAATAAATTAGATTGTTACCCATTTGGACAGAAAAAAACGCGCCAAGTCCAATCAAGTTAAAAGTCCTAAAACTAGTACAAACCATTACGAAGTCGTAACGTATTCACTTCGCTAATAGAGCTGAGTTCTGGCGTCGGGCCAACCACTGAGATTGACTGCTTATTCAATGTTACTTTATTTTTCCTCTGCCTACTCAAATTGAAACATATATCATAGAGCGGAAAGTGTGGAAACAGATTATGACGCACAGAACCGACGTTTTATAGAGGCTTCTGGGAAATATTAGTATAGTATTCTTAATTGACTTTCTATCTAATTGTACGTACCATCATGAAATCTGTACGTTTAGCAATTTAACATTATACGTAAATTTTAGCCGTGTTTATGCATTTCCCGACGTGACGCTACTAATGAGTAATGACTCGTTGAAAATGAATAATCCGGGAAACAAATGCAGTGGTCTATTATAAAGGAGATTAAATATTAAAAGATAATTATATCAAGGATTGGATAAATCGGGCATTAAACGAGAAAAGAGAAATTATAAAAGTTGGATTAAGTTAGACAACCTTACCGTTCGCGTTCCCCCGGAAAAACGAAAAGGGGTTAACTTCGGAAGTTAGTGCCGGTTTTACAGTCAGTTTCGTCACTCATATTCATAATTTATGTTTAAATTATTCACACAGTTCTTGGAAACGGCGGAAAAGTTTGAATATACGAGTATGACTCCTACGAGTAAGTTGATAATGCTGGATGTAATAAAAATATCTTAGAATATGTCTTTGTTAAGTTTAATGTTGAAAGTTATTTTTGTTTACTTACAAGTAGGTATAATCGATATGTTTCCGTTTAAAGATGAAAAACCAAAATCAAACATTTTTCAAGTAAAAATTAAAAGATTGTTTATTACCTACATTTGCGTCTCTAGAGTGAAGTTGTCAACATTTTCGAGTTTTAGGATTATTTTAATTTAACAAGAGTAAATGATGTCATAATAATACAAATTTACTTCACCTATACACATAGACATTTTTACTTGATTTTCCAATATTGGTTCGGTTATTCGTTCGTTTATTTAATATTTACGATAGTAATTTATGTACTTATCGCTTCGTTTTTGAGTAACCTTTGCTGGTAAATGAATTAAATGATTTTATTAGGTAATTAATTCGAAAATTGTATCTATGACTTTTCTTAAGAATTCATGATATTTAATCCTTTTAGGTTAAATATGGATCCTTAATGGTAAAACAAGCAATATTCACGTTTGTAATCGACTCAAAAAATAGTAAATACCTACACGTTTATTTCACGTAAATTACGCTTGCCGTAAATTGAACTGCATAGCTATGTCATAATAACCCACCGGTAGGTACTAGTTAAAAACTTAAAAAAAATTGAATTAGTTAAAATGAAAAACGAGGTAATGCGTAATATATAATTCAAACTGTTGAAATGGACATACTTAATGTAAATTGTATTTGGTTTTCATAATATTTAAGTATTTATAGTTATATTGCTATGTATTATGACTAGGTAATATAAATTGTTTTGCTTATTTGATTGAGAATTGTGTGTACATTCTGTGAAGACTTGGTGATACAAGTTGAATAATTGTAACAACCCTATACCCTAATTTCATACACAATAAAGATTTATGATTTATGATAATTATGATTTAATCCTACATCAAAAAAGCGAAGCTATCATGCCCATGTTTCACTGAAAAGAGAAACATGAATAAACCGAAAATAATTCTTTGCTCTTATTAAATTCAGATCAAAATCTTCCATTTCCTTTTTTATTGTGAAGTAAAAACATCAGTGAGCGTTTCCGGAAATTTACACAACTCGCTTAAGCGATCCAATCGACCGCCATTGAATTCCGTTTTCAAAAGAATATCAATTTCGTCACAAAAGAGTCCGGAATGGAAAACATTTCTTTTTATTTCTAATAGCACTGGCCAGTTCGGTTTTCAATTGAAAGAACAATAGTTCCGTGCACGGCCAGCGCTGCTGGCTGATTGCTAAGCGCACCGTAAATTGTGTGGCGAAAACGCAGCGTGAAGTGTATTCCGCTGCAGATACCTAGTCTGGTCCTAAATACAGTATTGATTTTTACATGCATAGCATAGTTTTAGAGGTGGTATGATCTTGCACAAGGTACCTTAAATGTAACCCATCACCAGCAGCAATTTTCGCATTGTTGTGTTCTAGTGTTGGGATAAGTCAAGCGGTGAAATTACTATCATAGAGCCATATTCCATCTTAGTCCAAAGTGTTGGGAACGAATTTGCGGTTTTAGGCTCGCTGTCTACAGATTGTAGTTTTGATAATGTAAATATCTATGGGTCATCACGCCTGTGTGCTCGTTTGCCTTTTCGATGGCATAAAAAACAAACGATACATCTTATCGATATCCAGTACTAATTTTGACTGAAAAAGTAAGATTTATACTAACTTTTCCGATCAAAAACGACTTCAAAAATTAAAATTCTTAAGGGGAATATTAGGACAATGGACAATGTGAGTCATAGCACAATACCAACCGTCTTCGAGATCCTTGGGGAAGGCTGATGTGAGTATGACGATAATGATGATGAAACGTCGAATATTTCTCGAGACTTTCGGCACCAAGCGTTGTACGACAATAAGGGTATTAAGAAAACCGGGCAAGAGCATGTCGGACCATGCTCAGTGTAGGGTTCCGAAGCCGTTAAGTACTACAAACATAAAAATTAACAAGTAATAACTAATATTCTATTTAAAGTCAATTGGTGCCGTCTTAGATGATTAAAGTAGGTATAAATACTTGAACCGTCTGTATCTCAAGAACCAATCATGTCTACTTAGGCGTGATAACTTTCCTTTGAAATTCGTTATAATATGCTCTTTTATTTAGGTTTTTTTCAGATTTTTAGTATTTGCTGTTTTGGCTGTAGGGACACTTGAGTCAAACAAAAATTAGCACTTTAAAGCTTAATATTTTCTACACGGATTACTTAAACGAAAAACCTATCCAATGACACTCCGCACTATAGGGTAGAAGAGAAAAAAAAACCCACCTCCCCCTATAATTTTATTTTACCACTTTGTTGGCGTGACTAATATGCATATTCATACCAAATTACAGCTTTCTAGTATAAAGAGTCTCTGCGCTAGGCTGCGGATGGACGGACGGATGGACGGACGGACATGGCGAAACAATTAGGGTTCGTAGTTTGACTACGGAACCCTAAAAAACAGCTTACTTAGTTAGTTATTGTTATGTGTAATAATGTGTGTGTAATGGGTAATCTTATTGCTTTAATTTTCTACACTTGGCCATCCAGGTCAATCAACCTCAAATGTGACTTTAAGTATGCGGAATTGTACTAGACGTAAAATCAAGACGAATGAATAAAACACATCGAATTTATTCACTCAAATAAAAAGGAAAAGCTAGAATTTCATTTTGAAGTATGATACCCACATGATATTTAAATAATACATAAATTAAAGACCCACGGCAGTTATAGTGACATAAATTTTGTTAAATCCCGTTTATATAGGTAATTCCCGTGTATAAGGGGGCCATAAATAAGGTAAAAGTGGGGCAACTCCCTCACGACGGTCCTGCTGTAGCAGGAGAGGAGGTGAAATCGTGCACGACTGACTGGGCCTGAGAGATTTGATCAATCTACGCTCAACTATCGGTACCTAATTATTATAAATAGCTTTTCCCACTTTATTTTGAGTGTAAAAGAATAATTGCAAATATTATTTGCAGTCTTGAGATTTTATTAAATGTCTGTGCGTTCCAAATGCAATTAAAATTAAATAAATATTTCATAAACACCAAAACCATAAACCGATATTGAGCAAGGAATTATATCGACAGAAAACCATTGCAATCAAAAAGTATTATTGAATTCGGTTCAAAATCGCCGAAGATAACGCGTAACATAACCCATTCCCCAATATGACTATACTTTTAGAGCGTTTGTATGTATTTATTCCAACAGTCATATTGGGGTAAAAATACAGTGCCTTCTTGACGTTGGTTAAAGATGACAATCGGATGATGACTTTTGTTGTGTTAGACAAACATTTGTTTTAATAAATTATTTAAAGATTTACGTCTATTATAGGATTTTAGTTAATTATAAGGTGGTTTAACCTAAAACTCATAATCTCACAAGTACAATACAATACAATACATTACAAATACTCTTTATTGAACACAAAAAACTAAAAAATAAAAACAGAACATGGAACAGTACATTTAAATCATAGGTATACAACAGGCGGCCTTACCGCTAAATAGCGATCTCTTCCAGACAACCTTGTAAGAGAAATAACTGAGGAGACAAATTCATGGCAGGCGGTGTAAACTAATTCGTTTAGAACTCAAACTAAATAGCTGCAAGAAACAATTAAATTATTTCAATTTTGAAATTAGAACTACCAACGACCTTAGTGTTTTATTACTCGTATATCCTTTTAAAACAAAAACACGATACATAAAACAAACATACAAATGTGTCCCATGCCAGCAGTATTCAAATGAAAAACACCCTCAAAGGAGCATTAACATTGTAAAATGCATACTTCTTCCGAGGGAAATATGCAAAAACTCTTTAAAATTGTTCAACCCTATTAAAGTGTAAAGGAGTACACGGCAACAAAAATTAAAAAGACTTTAGGGTTTGGAAAAACATCCATTCTAAACTCAAGGACTTAAAAACAAATGAAAGAGCAGTACAAAATAGAAATGCCGTAAGGGACGTGTAAAAATAAATCTGGTTGCACTGTTTGAGTTATACGTTAGAAAAAAACACTATCAATCAAAATAATGTAAACTTTTATACCTAACGAGTCTCAATTCAGTCTAAATCGACATAGCATTTTTTTTTTAAATTAGTATAGTACTTAAATCACAAAACCATAATAAGCTTTAAAAATGCTTGATCTTGTTTTATCTAAAGCGTGAAAGTTGTGAGTTTTAATATCACGTTATTTTTGTCTTTTCATATGGATCGGAGTAAAAATAAACAATGGGTTTTTCAAGCACTAAAATTTTACGACAACGTTGTTTTGACAACGACAATATTGCTTTTGGCGTGTTATAGCGTTTTTAAGTCCGCCGCTATTACTGCCAAGTCAATGAGACCTATCATAACGTTGACAATACGAAAACACGTCAAAGGCAAAATTGTTTTAAGCCAGTAGATTAAAGGTCCAGGCGTCCAATGATTAACCCTAACCTACAAGTTTTCTCATATACACACACTACATACTAAAATAAATACTATTAAACACATAAATGTACACATAGTGTACCTACACAACATTGTGCTCAACGAATAGAAATGGTTCGCACTCACGAAGCACTATCGTAAAAGTGCACTGCAATTTTGTAATGGACATGACATCGTTCAGACTTAGTTACTTGTGTTTCACAAACGTTCTATTCGTTAATGGACTTGTTTGAGTTTGTAATTAAACTTCGAGAAAGTAATCATACTTTGCAGGAGTTCGATGAAGACTTACGTTATTGAAATATCGTTTTCGACGTAAAGATTGCCGTTTCACTTATTTAACAGGCTCTTTGTTTTACATCTTATAAATGCTAAGATAAAAGCTAAAAATATTTCGTACAGCATTTACGGTTTCGTGAAGCATTTAACACTTATTTGAGTGCGAAATTCGTATAGTGACTATTCTATCCCTGTTATTCATAGCTTAATTTTTTTTACTAGGTTTGGGAGTAGGCGTGTAGCTTAAAGTATCCAAGTTTTTTATTTTTTTAAGTTTTGATTATTTTTTACTAGTGCCACTCCATGCCTTCCCGTGGATGTAAGAGGTGACTAAGGGAATAAGGGCTTGTAGTACTGTTAGGCGATGGGCTTGCAACCTGTCACTAATTACACTGGTAAACATCTTGGCCTGAATGTCCAAAATGTGGTTACAGAATTATCAACAAGTCTTTTCAGAGTTGTTGGTTTTTCTGTAGCTCTGCCTACCCCACTCTGGGAATGAAAGCGTGATGTTATGAATGTATGTATTTAACAAAAAGGAGGACTAGAACTGGTTGTTAAAAACCTGGTAGAGAAAGTTAGATGCTTTAATAATATGACAGCAGCCGAAAGGAAGTGGAAGGGAGACACTATCTGAGAATTAATTTACGAAATAAGGAGAGATTCATGTCCATTACTACCCCTCTAAATAAAGACGACAATGAAAGGAGAAAAGCACGCATTGAAAAGCTAGCTTAATAACCTGACACCAATAAACCACAGCACTATATCGATCCTAATTTAATGATAATAGACAGGTCTGCGGTGCGTTTAACTGGAGCCTGGAGCTTTGTTCTACTTGGTAAAACCATACTGCTTTTGACTTGTTATCGTATTATTTTTAACTCGGCCGACATTACTATCAAGTAAATAAGACTTATCGTAATGTTGACAAAATACGATAGGTCTTATTTACTACTTACATGTCAAAAGCAATATGGTTTTATCGAGTAAAATAGAGACGAGTGTTCTTCGTTTTGATGATTTTTATTAGCATGACTTAAATATTATCACGCTTTTAAATCGTTCTCATTGGCTTAAATCTTTACCTGTATTAGGTCTACTAATAACAAACTAAGACGCCCGGACCCCTAAAACCCTTAAAAGCTATTAATAATAATAATATCACGGGACAATCTCACACAAATTGACCTAGTCCCAAACTAAGCTCTAGGCTTGTACTATGGGTACCAGACAACGATAAACATGCTTATATAGAGAAATATATACTTAAATACATAGAAAACATCCAAGACTCAGGAACAAATACTCGTGCTCATCACACAAATATCTGCCCTTACCGGGATTTGAACCCAGGACCTCTAGCTTCGAAGGCAGGGTCACTACCAACGAGGCTAGCGTGTCGTATTTATACACATTTGCATCAAAATCTAATCGAACGCGACCTCTCACTTTGCTCGTAACTACTAAACCAACACGTGATTTTGTACTAAAGCTTTACGCGTGAAATATACTTCATGCAGGTCAATGCGAAGAGCCACACAAAGCGGCGCGTTGCGGTCGGGATGCGGTGTCGCGCGTTATAATTTCTACTTATACGCTATAACAAGCCATTGATAAAACAGACTGCATTTATAACCACAAAGCTCCGCTCTACGTCACCTGTGTCATAGGGCCTTTAGGAGTTTCAGTTACCTATTACTTAGGGGTCACTCGATACTTAATGCTTTTTTTTTATGTTAAGGAGAAGGCACGCGAGCACTCAGGCCAGCTGATGGTAAGTAAAGACTATAATCCTAAGACCTCAAATGCGTTGCCAACCCTGAGGACTAAAATGGAATGCCTCTATGCTAGTAATTTCACCGGTTATCTTATCCCCACACCGGAACACAACAATGCGAACGCTGTTGCTTGGTGGGTGGTTAATGGATAAGATGGTGGTAGCGATCCGGACGGACCCTGCACAGGGTCCTACCACCACTAATACGCACACATCCTAACGCAGCGACACGGCGCTACCCCGACTAAACCGGCTTGCTGCGTACTCTTAAGATTGCTTATGGTGGCTTGCGGCGCGTACATTCGAGACACGCACAAATGCAATCAGCGCGATGTACTTTGTGTAAAGATAAAATACTGTTTATAGTATGCCTGTGTGTTGCAGGATTAATGTTTAGAAACAAAACAAACAGACTGGAGTTAGCTTGTTTCATTGCAAATACTGAAAGTCTCCAACAAACAACGCGGACGCAAATTAGGTTCACGTGGTTTTATTTGTAGGAATCGCATGTAGGAATTTTGGGCAGAAGGCACATAAAGCAACGTTTAGAATACGAACAGAGGAAAAACATCATTTGGACGCTCTATCATTCAACTTTAACTTGAGCTAACTAAGAACAATCTTATGTAAACATTATTTTTTATTCTAAAAATAAATAAGGACTACTGAACTAGCACAATCGCATATCGCATGAACACTAAGCAGATACTTGGGAGAATTTACATCGCTCATCACATTATACAGTTCCAAACTAACGTGTCAGCAAGCTGTTCCTGCATATACATAATTTGCATCTTGATGTTATTAGATAACGATCTTGTTATATACGTGTAATATAGGGCTGATGAGGAAGGCAAATGGCGGCAAATTGCAAGCTTATCACGCTTTAAGCTGTGAACATGTAGCGAAGGTTTAATTTTCCTGCTTGTCGCTCACTCCGTCTCTTCTGCTAAGTATTAGTTAGAGAGGGACGTGCTAGGCGTTGAAAGGCACGAGCAATTTAGCCTTTAGGATGTAACGCGGCTAAATTATCGGGTGTAAAGTTTTACAGCCACATCTGATTCTTACAAAAAAGACGGAATATTCTAACAAGATTATTGACAATACGTTAAAAAATTCACAGTCCTCGAGGAACTATGTTTATTATTGGTGAGAAGAAAATCGAATAAATACTAGTATGTATCTATTTTAACTACTTTAATGTACAAAAGGAAATAAAACTACTACAAAGTACACAGGAATAGGGATGTAAAGTCAAGGAAAGTATTTGCGTAACACTGTACAACCCCGTCGCATTTACCTTAATTAATTATTGGTAATCGACGTGACTTTGCGCTTTAGTACCGTCTATCTCTTACATTTTATGGAATTAAGCCTCCAGCTCACGTGAATATTTTTAACTAGAACCAGCGTCTCTATTTCCACTTTTTTATAAACCATCTTGCTAATTTATCGTCATCTGTGTCAACTTATTTCAAAATTAACCTATAGCTAAAAATAAATGAACTACAATTAATAGTGACATTATAATCGTTCATTCTAATCTAACCTTTAATGAAACTACCTGTAAACCTCGCAAGCCTGAACTCGAAAAACCTTACAGAAATACGTCAACAGAGTTATTTTAACTTTTAATCAAAGCTCTGAACAGCCCGCGGTAAGGGCAGTGATTTCATTATTACTTTGTCGGAGCAGGTAAAATAGAATGAGTTAGAAAATGTTATTTAGCCCCAAGAGATGTTTATTCTAAGAATAACTGTATATTAAACTTTAACCACCATTCACCAGAGCTGCAAATAACAAATTTAAATAGAAACACGCGTCCGTTTTTGCACGCAATCCGCTCGAGACCTCACTAAAATTATGAATCACCCTATATTTCACAGCGTTGCAAAACAAAAGGGAATACTCGTGCAACAAAATGTCCTCATAACGCTCATCAATCAGAATAAAGAATGAAAGTGCAGGGAATTTTGAACACAGCCATGGAAGCCTCTAGAATCCGCTAGAACCCTGTGGAAGCCCGTGCAAACCATCAATGTTCATTAGCTGTGAAAACCTTTCCGTGTTACATTACTGCAGTAAAGGAGCGTAACATTTTACGTATTTAATAAATGACTTTGAACGGGTTCAACAATGCCCAATTTTCAGGATTTCATACAATATCAGACACGATTTCGAGCCATTGGCGATGTGAGGGTTAATAATGAACGATAACACAAGCAACTTATAAAACTCGATAAATAACAAAATTCATTTGCATTTTTGCTAAGGTTTGTTAGAACATTGTTACTCGTTAACACAAAGAGCACACAAGAATGGCTTAAAAAACGATGATGTAGCATATGTAGTTGCTTCGATAATGTAACTAAAAGGGAATTTAACGATATTATATATGTTCCTGGATATTTAACTAGTAATCTATATAAAAAAATATTTGCACGAGAAACAAGACGATGCCATAACCAGCGACAAACGGCTGTTCGACTGGCTAAGTCCAGAAAGGTCTTTCTCGTACAATCCATCGGCCCAAAAGTATACAACACGCTGCCAACAGATATAAAAAATGCACCTACGTAGTGCTGGGTCTTTTATGATTAAATTAAAAACAAAATTGCTATCCGATGCACGACGAATTTTTTTCGGTTGCCTAGACGATAAATTTCTCATCGCTCTACCAAGCATCAATCTAACGAATGTTTCACAACGATAGTGACTAACCTAGACAACATTAAAAACACTGGATTTCCTTAATGTACCCATAATATATTTAGTTTGCTATTTGCAGGAAATTAAGTTTATAATTAATTATACCAATGTACATTTCGCATCTTTAGAATTATAGTAATACACATATTTTGATTTTCGACTTAGGTCTCTATAATACTCCATTTCTGACTCGAAATCGAAAGCTGAAAATGTTTGAATTGGGTCACTACAATTATAAATGTGCGATTTCTTGACATATAAAAGTGTTCTTTTTGTGAATAAAATATTGAATTGAATTGAAACATTTTTGATTAATATGTGATCAAATATCCTAATTGCGGTTATACCTATAGGTTGTTCTATTTAACACACTGTATCGATCACATTTTAGTTTCCCAGTAAGTTGTCTGTTCCGCCGATCTGCGGAGTCGCCTAGTGCCCTACATCAAGACAAAGGCCGAGCTTTCTTGACTCTGACGAGACCAATTTAGTTCCCACACGATTTTTCTTGTACTCGGGATTTTATGAGATTTGAAGAAATGAGCCAGGCTGTGGCGAGACGGCTTTGCGCTGTTTCAGTTGAATTTATAAAGCTTTTGCTTTTCGTTACGCCGCGTAATTTATTTATGTTGTACAACAAGGGTGTATGAAGCCTAATGAAATCTGTTGCTGACTAAAATAAAACACCCTATATTTTAAACGCGCCTTTCGTGATACTATTTGTAAAATGTTCTTTGCTATATTTAGTACTTACTGAAATTGTATTTTATTTTATTTTAAAACAGAGACACCTTCATGCAGTCAAACTGTTAAAAACGGTTTTGCTGAGTTTTTAATAAATAATAATAAATAATTTAATAATAGTAAATTACAATAACGAGATGACACGTGTGCGTTAATATATTACGTTGGTTTAACCACTACACTAAAATACCGCATCTCTTACATGATTTATTGACCTATTTAATACATAAATAATACAGGGTGCTTGATACTCAATGTTTAAATATATCACAGAGTTGGGTAATTATCTCAACCACATTTTTTGAGCGGCGGACGTGATAATTGGGGTGTAAAGTACATGTATTGGAAAACTATTTAATTTATAAATAATCTTACTCAAAGTACCATATTGAGCCAAAGTTAAAATTATTATTAACTTATTATATGTATCGTAAAAAAATATTTTCAATCCAAAATCAATTTTGGTGTCGTGTCCTGTACTTTCCGCATATACTGATATGTCGTGGTACAAACTTATTAAGCCTCAACTAGACTTATATTTTAGTTATCTGTATTCCTTATTAGTTGAGGTATTTTAAAATGTATCAATTATTGCATTTGCAAGTAAAAGGAAACTGGGAGCAGTGTAAATAAAACTGTCCAAGCGAAATAGTTAATTTTGGTGGTGAATATTGAAATTGATTTTATGATCGAACGAAACGTGATTAAACAAACAAATATAGCGTCAGATGTTCGTTCAGTTTCACTCCAGCAATAGACGGTGAAAGATTTGTACCATCTTTCTGCGTCTTCCCGCTAAGCACATAAGTATCTAATTTTGGTGGTATGAAATACACTTTATTAATCGTGATAACTTAGATAAGTCATTATTTCGCAAAAAAGTTTTGTTGTGTGATAGCTTTTTCAAGTATATTAAAGGTGTCTTTTTAACTGTAACGAGTTAAGTTTTTGTTAAACTAAAACATTTGCTTTTAATTAAAAAAAATGTTAAATTTTATAATTTTGGTGGTACAATTTTGGTGGCTTTTGCGAAACACCAAAATTATCAAAATTTCGGGTCTCCACCAAAATTATTTAAACAACAAATAATCATTATTTGTCATATTAGAAACTTACGTTTTGAATTTTCAAAAATAACAAGGAAGATTCCCTAACGATTATATTTTAATTAGCCCGATATGTTATTATTGATCGTGAGTTTTTCTAAGAAAAGTAATTTTGGTGGATAATAACAATTTTGGTGGTACATAATTAGTAAAATCGTTATATCTTAAAAAACACTTGGTATAATAAAGGGCCATTTTAACACTGTTTTTATAATGACTAATGACGTCACATAAACGTTTAATTGTAAACCCTACTAAGAAAATAAAAAATACCACCAAAATTAGAATAATTTGACGCTTGTTGAAATTCACCCAGTTGGTTTATTATTTACCAACATACCTCTGATCTGACCATTAATTGAGAGTGAACTTTAATTAAATCCATTACCAATTTATACCCGCAGAATATCAAGCCATATTAATTATGGGCTCGTTACTTTTGCATGGGAAATTAACGTAGTGCTCTTTTGAAGTATGATTTATTTATTATTATAATGAAGGTAAATGTAATTAAAATTTGCTTATAATTAAGACCCTCCAGAGATCGTGTAGGATCTAGTGGGATGGTTGGCCAAGATCCGAATTCGTATTACATAAAACATTTGTCTAACCTCCAACATTCATTCATTCATTCATTCATTCATTCATTCAATAGAGAAAAGCAAAGTTAACGCTATTTATATATTTTTTACTTATATTTATGTATACACCATAGAGTTTCTTTCAATATTCAGTTAAAATTTACTAAGATTCTGAACTAAAATTGCAACAAGTCAATGAAACAAGTGAAATGATTTTTTTATATGAGCTGTCACAATAATCATCCTAGATAGATCGAGGTGGAATAGTTCATGCTCTAAGGCAACTCAGCCAAGCAACAAGGTCGTAGGAACCTAAAACGGTATAATACCTAAAGAGCTCAAGGATCAAGGTATATGACGTTAAACCAAGAACTTGTCCACAGTATTGCCTTTGTAATGCTACAGAAAAACCCCTTAAACACAGGAACCTCGTTTATCTCAATCGGGCGACGTGCGAAATGGCCGTTTAACCGCCGTTATTGATCGCATCGCGCCGCGGAGTCTAGACCGGTATTTATAATTGAACTATAGAGCCAAGAGGGGAACAGATCAGTTTTGCTAACACCATGTAGACAAGTTTGAACCCCCTGTAGATATTGCAACTCAGGGAAACCTTTTTACGTAGTGAAAATATTTTGTGTCAAAACGCATTAAGTAGGTACCTATTATTTGTTACAGTATTATTTTAATCTAATAGTCCAAAGAACAACAAAATATCATTTAACAAAAACTGGGCAAGAGCATGTCGGATCATGCTCAGTGTAGGGTTCCGAAGCCGTTAAGTACTACAAACATAAAAATCAACAAGTAATAACTAATTTTCTATTTAAAGTCAATTGGTGTCTAGGTGACCTTAGTAAGTATAAACACTTTAATCGCCTGTATCTCAAGAACCAATGATGTCTACTTAGTCATGATAGTTATCCTTTAAAATTCCTTATATGCGCTTTCATTCAAGTTTTTGTTCTGTTTTTTTGTATTAGTAGTTCTGGTTGCAGGGGGGACACTTGAGTCTAACAAAAATTAGCGCTTTAAAGCTTAATATTTCCTACACGGATTCTTTAATATATTTTTTTTTAACAAACCCATAATATTTTTTTAAAGACCTATTCAAAAATACTCCACACTTTGGGGTCTAAACGAGAAAAAAATACATCCCCAAGTTACGTGTAGGGGAATTACATTAAAAAATGTTATTTCCAAATTTTGTCATACTTGGTTGGCGTGGCTAATATGCATATTCATGCCAAATTACAGCTTTCTAGTACTAAAAGTCTCTGCGCTAGGCTGCGGACGGACGGACGGACGGACGGACATGGCGAAACTATAAGAGTTCCTTGTTTGACTACGGAACCCTAAAAACGTTAATTATGCTTTATAAAAACGTTTGCCCATATTTTTGCTTCGACCAAAGAAACCACTTAACACGTCAGTTACTCGACTCTTGAAGTTAACAATGAATGCCTGAAACTCCATTATAAGTCCAATCCGAATATAAATCTTAGAGGCCTGGCGCTGGACACGTAAAATCATTTCTGTGTACGATAAAAACGCTCGCCGACTTTGATCTGTTAAGTATTCATGATAAACAAACTTATAATATACCTGGTACATACAGTTTTAAGCCAACTTATTAAACAATATAACATCTAAAACGTGTTTTAATAACATAAAACTATATTCCCGTATAGTTCCCGTGTGGATGCCGGGTTAGAACAGTGCCACTCCATATCTTCCCGTGGATGTCATAAGAGGCGACTAAGAGAAAAAAAAGCCTTGTAGTACTGTTTGGCGATGGGCTTGCAACCTGTCACTAATACACTAGTAAACATATTAGCCTGGGTGCTAAACGTGGTTATAGAATTATCAACAACTCTATTTAGAGTTGGTGATTCTGTATAGCTCTGCCTACCTCACTCTGGGAATGAAGGCGTGATGTCATGTATGTATGTAAAACTATTTTATGAAATAAATGTCGTCCCGTCTGGGCCTCTATTCTATTGGATAAAAACCTTATTTATACCGGCTATAGCCATTGATATGTTAGTTATCGTATTATTTTTAACTCGGCCGCCATTACTGTCAAATAAATAAGAGCTATCGTAACGTTGACAATACGATAACATGTTAAAGGCAATATGTATTTACCTAGAAGAATAAAGCCCCTGAAGTAACCGAACCTATCTGTAGTTTGCATATTGGGAAAGGGATTCACTCATTGAGGGTGTACTTACATACGAGTACATAAATACGTCGCATCACGCCTTCATTCCCAGATGGGGATAGGCAGAGTTAAAGAAATACCAACAACTGTAAAATATTTATTGATAATTCTGTTACCATATTTTGCACAATCAGGTTTAGATGTCTATTAGTGACAAGTACAAGTACAGTACTACCAGCTATTATTCTCTAAGTCGCCTCTTACTATATCCACGGATATACATACAAGGAGTGGCACTATTTCGAACCCGACAACCACACGGATAAAAGTGAGAGTGTACTATAGTAACAAAATTGACGACAATGTTCCATCCTTATCTGGCACGTGTATTTGTCACTGTTACGCTCTAGCCACCGCACGTTCTCGTCCATCAAAGGCAATATGGTATTAGAGTCTGTGCGGAAAGAGAAGAGTCGTAGGATTTGTGCTGTTTTATTGTTTTTGCTATGCTCACAATGTTAGTTCCCGTTTCTGTCACGTCCCTTCTCTTTCCGCACGGACTCTACCCAGTAGTATAGAAGGTGTCTCTGACCATGGGGCTTTAAATGTAGGGATCGATTCTACTCCTCAACTGGAACTTCTTTCGTTCTACGACTTTCAAAAATGAGGTAATTTTATTTTTGTAATTATCATACAAAATAAATTAATTCACTGATTTTACTAGTAAAGTTTGAAAGTTTGATCACTTACTTACTCTAAATTAAGTTATTTTCTAAGTCACAGAATAAAAGATGTAGCATTTGAGAAGTAGAATCGATACCTACATTTAAAGCCCCATGGTCAGAGACACCCTGTAGAAGCCCTGGACATTTTGCTTTACACAAATACTTACATACTGAACTAATAGGTATAATAAGGTTAATGTAATAAATTATCCTTAGTTACTTACATTTTTATGATCACCACATTAAATTTCTTCACTATTCCATCTTGATGTGAATTGCATAGCATTATTGTTTCTAATATACCTACATTAGGGATGGCCATGAACAATCCACTCGTTACAGCGATACGCGTTAACAAGAATAATATAGTTTCGCAAATACCTATAAACTGACGAAAAGTTACTTTCACTTACTGAAGTGTCATTGGGAAATGGTATTTAACAGCTGTAATGTTAACCGGTAGGATTTAGATTCAAAGATCAGCATACCCACTACTTTTGAAAGTAAAACTGCTGCTGATTTATTGATAAAACAACTCCGTCTTGACACTAAATGCCATTTGTGACAACATCGCGAACATTATATATTATAATAGACCAGCGTTTGTCGCCAGTTCTATCAGCACGGCTAGCACATGACGGCGCGCAAGCTATGTCGCCCACGAGATAGACTACCTGTATTTTTCTGACCGTTCTAATTAGACAATGACGGGTAGTCTATCTCGCGCGCGATGAAACTCGCGCACCGTCATGTGCTAGCCGTGCTGGATAGAACTCGTTCATTCCCACGGGAGCTATCAAATTTTCCCTGATAAAAAGGTAGGTACTAAGAATCTTCATACCAAACCTCATAACAAATGGGTGGACAGCTTAAACTCCTCTTTATATTGTAACTGTTACCAAAATTAGGAATTCAATAACGCGGTTTAACGATAATAATTTCAAATAAAGCGGATATTGATTACAATTTCACTTAATCTTTCATTCTCGTACGTAACATAAAATAAATTGCATAAGAAAGCCAATGTGTTGACTGAATACGGTTACTGGCCGTAAATAATCAAAGCAACACGCATAGATTAAACACGCAACCACAGATAACACTGAAAAAAAATAACGTCGGCTTGCCACGCGCTGTCATACGTTTTTTTCGCGGAACGTTTTTCAAAGACTCGTCATTAAAACAACTTTGAGATTAAAATTAAGTAGAACGATTTAATTAAGTTAATCTTGAGATTGCTTTCTGGAAGTTTCAGAACGGACTGCATATTTATAAATGTAGATTTGCTTGCGAATATTTACAGTATACATTTAGAAATAACTAACTATGAAATACATGCGGTTGTTTGATAATTATTCTGGTTAAATGTAAAACATTTATGCAGTCTGAATCTTAAAGATGCCTCAACTCAACATTATTTAATAGCTAAGAAATACCTTCTTGCATAATGAGAGGAAGTAGAATCCAAGAGTTCCATAACAAAATATCTAATCATCTTCATTCCTTGTGTTCCACCAGAATGTTAATGATGTAACCGGGAAATTAATCTCGCCATCGACGAAAATATTCAATAACAAGCGGAAATTCCCACTCCGGCTTACATAAGCAGGACCTAACTATAAAAACATTTGATGCCGTAGCTCGTACCCTTTCCTTCTCGAGTTCAATGGCTATCGAAGGAAGGAGACAAGGGTATGTTTTTGTAGGACGGTTTAGAATAACCTTCCTTATCCTTATCAAGTATTCTTATCGTGAATCGCAGCCTTCGATGGATTCCTCGGGGGGCATACAAATTCGAGATATCCCGTTATACCTTCTGATTGGTTTGTTGTTTATAACTTCTGCTTTTCCTCTTATTTACGACTTTTATCTCAAGATTCGGCGTTTTTCTTTTGCACAACTATGCTTGTGTGCATTTAGGAATTATTAATGGAACTATTAGTGCAACAGTTTCGTTAGACCCGGTATGAAAAAACTATGCAAGAAAAAATAAGTACTTAAATGGTTTATCGAAACTCAACGCTGTTTTCCTGTAGAACATCGTAACTGACATGTAGCGAACGTTATTTCATTACCGCGTTTGCGGTCGACGAGAAGCAAATTGGACGGGAGGCACCGCAAACCAATTTTGGTCAATCGAGTCACGTAAGCCTCGTAACGTGCCGTAACACCTGTATCGGAAACTGTTGTTATTAATGCTTAGGAAACTTACTCAAAGGAGGTGAATCTTCAGCAATATTCGACACATATTCAACATCCATCCTTATTATTGAAAATACCATAGGGTGATCGCACCAGTGTTGGACACTTTAAGCTGACAGGCACCAATAAATTGATTGTTGCAAAACAAATGAATAACCTTTATTGTCTGTAGAATAAGAGTCAAGTGTCCTTGGACCTTGTCCATTACTGGTTCGATCACCCTAATACCCTAACAACACAGAGTAGGTATGTTCTTTTTAGCGTTCTGTGTTCTTGGCCCGTATTATGGTCGCGTTTATGGCGGTGGATAAAGCATTCATCACTCTCGCACTGTACTTGTCTCAAAGTGACAGATGTTTTATCCACCATTAGATACAAAATATTCAAAAACAGTGAAAAAGAACCTCCAATGCGAATAATAGATTGTATAAAGGTTTTTAAATATTTTATTGGTAGATATAATAAAAAAATACGGGGCCGAGATACAAACAAAACGATAACATGTCAAAGCCACTATTTTTTTACTGAGTATAATAAGGCCCAGTTCTTATTTCATACTAATGCTTTTATTTACTCATGTTTGAGGCAAAAGACTTTGTTCGCGGACTATCCATTTATATCTCATTCTTTACTCCATCACTTATAGTTACGTAGCAAAATCCTTTCTCGCTCCGCATTGCTTTATCATTTTGTGCCTTCTGTAGTTAGGTTTTGTTGTTTGTTGGAAACGGTTTGAGCTAAATCTTTTAAAAGATTGCCTTGATTTTTAACTTACAATGCTTTTGTTTCTCTTGGTACAGTCAGCCTTATAAATTACGTTAAAGTGACAAAGCACTAATCTGTCAACGGCGTTTTTCATAACATTTACTGACTCTTTAAACTCTATTGATAGTAAGGACTAACAATTATAATAATATTTGACTCTATAATATGCCTTTTCCCGCTTTACAAGGTAAGGAGCTTACTACACCTTCTTAAATTAATCACGGACGAGAGAGACGCCACAATACGTTAGATACGTATGGAGTATAGAGATATCTCCATCTCATTCCAACGCATTATTGCGTCCTTCTTGTTAGTGACTAATTCTGGGAGGTACAATAAGCTCTTAAGCTTTATCCATGATTCACCCAAGTACAGTCGAGTTCAAAAGTATGTATACACATTAGTACCTTGTCTATTTAACGTCATGTTTACACTGCCATATGAAATTATCCAAGCGATTAAAGTGACAAGGTACTAAAGTGTATACATACTTTTGAACTTGACTATACAAAATGGATAATTATATACTTGCCATGCTTATGTAAAAGATGGCAATCTAATAACTTGCAACAGAATATAAATCTGCATATGAAATGCATTTCTCAATAGACCAAACGAGCAATTGTAAAGATCGCTCCACGATACTATCTATAACGTTAGATGTGCCAAGCAAGAATCATTCTTTTCATGCTCTAGGGTTTTGCAATCGTTGGGTAGAGAATGCATTTTGAATTCAAACATCGAACGTTCATATTTTAAAAATATGCAAACAAATATTCCCGACGCGCCGTATCGGGGTCTTCTAAAGCGCCGTCTACAATGGCGGTACTTCACTTGGTTGTTATTTGACAAATTCGGTTCATCTCTTTCATTCATATAAGATCAAATATTTGGCAAAACATGGCCAATTTGAAGTGCTACATTTAGGGGTTGTTAATTGTGGCAGGTGGCCATTTAACTTAAAATACGTTTCGTTTACGTTTTGGATTAATGTTGGGTTTCAACCAACAGCTTAATAAACCTTAGATCGTCTGTTGAGATGAGGGCTTCTAGTAGGCGATGCGCTTGCAACCTGTCACTAATACACTGATAAACATCTTAGCCCGATAGTGCAAAATGTGATTACAGAATTACCAATAAGTCTTTTTGGAGTTGTTGGTAGCTCTGCCTACCCCACTCTGGGAATGAAGGCGTGATTTTATGCGATGTGTGTCTGTAAAAAACTATTCTGTTTTAATTAATATTATTTTAAAAGCTATAACATCAAATAAAAAAAGGAGAAGGTTCTCTATTGTTAGCGTCCTCTTCCGGCGTGCCAGGGAAGCCATCGTAATACACACCTTTAGTCAATAGGCGGGAGCGCCCTCTGCCGGCGTTAGACACAAACCACAATTTGCCCAAACTATTATAGTCAAATCTTGATTGTTAAATTGTTTATTATAGTTCATTGATTTAACGTAAATATACATAAGTAATTATTACTTATTTAATTTTCTTGTTTACTGCAATTAGGGAATTACTTTGATTTATGTGAAGTGTAAAATAAGAGGTATGAACTAACGAACTCGAGGAGGGGGTTGATATGTAACTGTATAAAAGGGCTAGTAGCATAGGGATCGGGTTTACTTTTTTTTTACGAGAGCGATTGCAATACCTTGGCTTGGTGAGTGAATAAAACTATATCACTGTTTAATCTACTAATAATTGTTTTAATTATTGTGCGTTATACCCATCCCGGGGTCTATTACACCTCAGAAGTGGGATAAACACGTCATGTCTGGCCCATATTTTAATGGATTGGGACGAAAAAGGAAAAGAAAGACCTCGTGCTCAGCTTCTGACGACGAGATATGCACGAATTTTTTTTCTTCAACACCGCACAACTGTCGTGAACACGAGCCAGACACGTTCAAGCGACGTAGAATTACACCGACAGAAGCTGAAGTTATTCCAAAATTCAAACCTGAAGACAGAAATACGAATGTGAAAGGTTGGCTGCACAAGATAGACCAGTTGGGAGAAGTGTACGGATGGAACAACAAAGAACGCCAATTTATAATGCAAATAAGACTTCGTGGCTCAGCACGTGATTGGTACGACGACCTGGAAGATTATAACCTCACATGGGAAGAGTGGAAACAAACTTTGGAAACCGCATTTCCGCGCTCGTCCGATTTTGTAGATCGTTTGGAAGAAATGTTGACGAGATCAAAGGTCGACTCCGAGACCATGACAAAATATTTCCACGATAAACTATCACTACTTAAAAAATGCAAAATTTATAAGGAAGACGCCATTTCATGCATCATCAAGGGTTTGCCAATTGAACTGCGTGCCAATGCCAAAGCATATCAATGCGAGACGCCTGAGCAATTGTATTACGGATATTTATCTTCAATGGAGAATTTCAAGAGAGTTGAAGCCGTCGTTACCGCGAGAAGATCGACGTGGAGGCGAGGAACTGCAGCAACGCATACTTTGCCAAAGGTGTGCTACGCGTGTCGGCGGCCTGGTCACGAGGTGCGCGACTGCAGGGCACAACCACACTGCGACGTGTGCCAGCGCAGCGGGCACAGCGCGGCGACGTGCTGGTTTGCTGCCGGGAGCTCAAAACAACAAATGACAAAGGTCGGTAACGTTTTGCATATCACTTACAATGTTTTTATCGACCTTTATAAAAAGAAAGTGTTTGTAAATGGGTACGAACTTATTGCCTACATAGACACGGGTAGCAAACTAAATATACTTACTACCGAACACGCTGCTAAAATGGAACTTGCAATCATACCATCTTCAGTTGTTATGCGAGGCTTTGGTGGCGCACATTCACACTCACTCGGCACTGTAAATGTTGAGGTTGTCGTAGATAATGTTACTTTATTAGGTACCGCGGAAGTAACAGATTACAAATTAACAGGAATCGATTTCATCATAGGACAGTCACTGATAAACCAGAAAAGTGTCAGTTTAATCACAACAAATAACTCTGTGACATTTTTTCGCACATGTGATACGGAAAGTACCCTGCAGGATATACAATTAGAGTCATCAGATTTTTTGTCGAAGTACCCTGTTTATTTAAATACTGATGTTGTCGTAACAAAGAATAATCATGCTTTTGTAGAAGTTTATGTCGATTGTAATACAAATGGAGGTAAACATACATTCTTGTTACATCCAGTGTGTTTTGAGCTAGGAAGCACATCTTATTTTATACCTCAAGCTGTATTGAAGGGCCGGGAATCGTTCGTAAATGTAATTAATGTAGGTAATAACTCTATTGAATGGCCGAAGGGAAAATTGTTAGCACGTGCCGAAATCATACATGAAAGTGTCATTAATAATCCTGTACTTTTTCCAATAGAAACCTCTGATCAATGTGACGTTAACGATGTCAAAATTGCCTCTAGCCACTTAGATGTAGGCGATCTAAACGAGACAGACTTTTCAAGACTTTTGAATCTATTAAATGAATTTAGCTCTTCTTTTTCAAAAGGCACCAGAGACTTGGGTTGCACAGATCTGATCAGTATGCAAATTAAAACTACAACTGACCAAGCCGTGTTCTATAAACCATACAGACTATCCCATAGTGAGAATGCAATTGTTGATCAAAAAGTTCAGGATTTATTGGAAGCAGGCATAGTTAGGGAATCTATGTCAGACTACGCGAGTCCTATTGTACTAGTAAAAAAGAAAAACGGAGATTATAGGCTGTGTGTAGACTATAGGGCCTTAAACGCGCGAACTGTCAAGGATAGGTATCCTTTGCCAAATATAGATGATCAGTTAACTCGATTGTCCGGGAAATCATTTTTCACGACGCTAGACCTAGCACAAGGTTACATGCAGGTCCCGATAGATGTAGACTCCATTCATAAGACGGCGTTTGTTACGCCTACTGGCCAATATGAATTTTTAAAAATGCCATTTGGACTGTGTAACGCTCCAGCTGTGTTCTCTCGATTAATTAAAATGGCTCTAGGAAAAGTTCATAATGAAATAGCTCTATATCTTGATGACGTCATGTTACCTACAGCCACTATTGAGGAAGGTTTAGACCTTTTAAAACGCGTGTTACAATCTTTGAAGGACGCTAATTTAAAACTTAACTTAGAAAAGTGTTCTTTTTTGAAGTCTAGTGCCAGTTACTTAGGACATGAAATTACTGAAGGGACAATACAACCCGGGAAAGTTAAAATTGAATGTGTCAGCCAATATAAACGACCAACAAACGTTCATGAGATTCGTCAGTTCATCGGACTGACCTCTTACTTTAGAAAGTTTGTTCGTGGTTTTGCTGAAATAGCCAGGCCGCTCACAGAATTAACTCAAAAAGGTGTTGACTGGCACTGGAACGTAGAACAAGAACATGCATTTCAGACTTTGAAACAGAAACTAATCGAAAGACCCGTGTTGGGCATATACGACAGAAATGCTGAAACTGAATTGCATACAGATGCCAGCAGCCTGGGCCTTAGTGGTATTTTACTTCAGTATCAGTCAGATCATAGTCTAAAGCCAATTGCATATTTTAGTAGGGTCACTAGCAAAGAAGAACGGTTTTATCACAGTTTTGAACTTGAGACCTTAGCGGTAGTAGAGTCTTTAAAAAGATTTAGAGTTTACTTGACTGGAATTCCTGTAAAAGTGATCACAGATTGCGCAGCTTTACGTACAACACTTGTCAAAAGAGATTTGATTCCACGCATCGCCCGGTGGTGGCTTGCTATACAAGATTTCGATCTCAAAATAGAATACCGTCCTGGTAACCGAATGCGACATGCCGATGCTCTTAGCAGGAATCCCGTCATTAGTGAGGTTCATATCGTAGAGGAGTCTGATTGGTTACTAACCCTCCAGATGCAAGACGATTCGCTACAAAGCATTATAACTCAGCTTCGTGAAGGTACTAGTAACCCGGACATAGTATCTAATTACGTGCTTAAAGAAGGACTTTTATATAGAAAAGCAATGTTAGGAGACCGTTTTGTTATTCCAAAACTAGCTAAATACGGTTTGTTGCAAAAGTATCATGACCAAATAGGTCACCCAGGCTTTGAAAAATGCGAAAAAACTATTAAAGCTCAGTTTTGGTTTCAAGGAATGACTCGTTTTATACGAAAATACATAAAATCGTGTTTAAGTTGTGCTTACGGTAAAGGTAACTTTGGTAGGCTCGAAGGAGAACTATATCCAATTGACAAACCATCTATCCCAATGCATACCTTGCACATAGACCATTTAGGTCCATTCGTAAAGACCCGTCTCGGAAATACGTATTTACTCGTGATAATAGATTCATTCACGAAATACGTATTTGCAAAGCCTGCTAAAAATGCAAGCTCGTTAGAGACAATTAAACTCTTTAAAGAGGTTATTTACCAATTTGGAAATCCCCGTAAAGTGATAAGTGATCGAGGAAAAGCCTTCACGAGCCGATATTTCAAACAGTTTGCAGAGGAATGCCAGTTTAAACACATTTTGAACGCTATTGCTAGCCCACGTTCTAACGGCCAGGTAGAGAGAGTCAACCGCACTCTCCTTAATGGCTTAAATACCATGGCCGATAGTGAGTGTACCTGGGATAGTAAAGTACTTGATGTTCTCTGGGGCATTAATAACACGCCAAATTCGACTACTGGGTTCTCTCCATTTAGTCTTATGTTCGGCCATACCAATTCACGCTACCCGGGATATCCAACTGATACTCCCATAGACGTGACTAATCAACAACAACAACTTGAATCTCGTAGAAAAACTGCTAAACTACGTATCGATCGGAATATGACTATCATGAAAAGTAGGTTTGATAAAAAGCGTAAACCGTGTAAGAAGTACTCGGTGGGTCAATTAGTTCTATGGAAGGGCGGATCCGCGAGAGACACTCAGGCAAGAGTTACGAGGAAACTTGATGGTTTATACACTGGACCATACAGAGTAATTAAATGCGACCGTAGTTTAGATCGCTATACAATATCCAGTATAAAAGGCATGAAGGGGTACAAAAGATTCTGTGCTGTAGTCAGGGCTGAGGTTCTTCGACCTTACAAAACAACTTTGTCTGACGATGATAGCTCGGGCAGTGATCATGAAGTAGATAGGGACGACCTTATTGACCTCTTAGAAAGTTAATTTAACCCCCTTAGTGTGCTGATAAAAAAAAAAAAAAGTGTATGTTTTCGCCCATGGTATCAAATTTATATGTATGTTTAGGTATATGGAAAAAATGTAATGCTAATTAGCTCAATATAATTTAATTGTGTTGTGTTAAGTTTAGACAATTATGTAAACAAAAGCTTTTCTATCATATGATTTCTCTGTCAAAACTAGCAATGTACATGTAATGTAGCAAACAATTGATAAAATATGAGAATGAACGACAATGATTATGTTATATCTTATTTTATTGTATCCGCCTCGTTACTTGTTTCAAGTGGTTTCAACAAAGTACCTACCCTTTTATTATTCGTAACGCATATACGTAAGTACCCACATAATAAAAGTTAGCAGTGTCATGAACATAAAATAAGTATGGTATCTACAAGTATATAATACTCGACGCTGAAATTCTGTGTGGCATTGCTTGCTAAGTGAGGTCCAACAACTGCGTGATAATAGCTGTGTGACAATTACTGTGTGATAATTGCTGTGTGATAATTGCTGTATGACCATTGCTGTGTGACCGTTGCTGTGTGACCATTGCTGTGTGACAACAACTGTGTGATAACAGGTATGTGGCACCGCTGTGTGACGCCACTCTGTGACGCCGCTGTGTGACACCGGTGTAAGGCGACGATGTTTGATACTGCTGTGTGATACTAGGTGATATTAAAATATAGTTAACACAAAACAAATTGCTGTGTGATGGTACTGTAAATGTAACTGTGTGATTATTACACATGAAATCCTAAGCTGTGTGACCTATTTTATTTTTTATTTTTTTTAGTTGAGACGCTGATATAGCTATAGTTAATTGTGTGTTGGTAACGTTACATAGCCCAACAAAATACTCTGCTTTGTTTTATTTCTTAATTTCAGATTCCAGATACAAACTCCTCAGCTGCATCCACCAACTACTCGAGGGCTCCACCGGAACGCCGTGGGGCACGGCCCTGGCAGGATGGCCGAGTGTTAGCGTCCTCTTCCGGCGTGCCAGGGAAGCCATCGTAATACACACCTTTAGTCAATAGGCGGGAGCGCCCTCTGCCGGCGTTAGACACAAACCACAATTTGCCCAAACTATTATAGTCAAATCTTGATTGTTAAATTGTTTATTATAGTTCATTGATTTAACGTAAATATACATAAGTAATTATTACTTATTTAATTTTCTTGTTTACTGCAATTAGGGAATTACTTTGATTTATGTGAAGTGTAAAATAAGAGGTATGAACTAACGAACTCGAGGAGGGGGTTGATATGTAACTGTATAAAAGGGCTAGTAGCATAGGGATCGGGTTTACTTTTTTTTTACGAGAGCGATTGCAATACCTTGGCTTGGTGAGTGAATAAAACTATATCACTGTTTAATCTACTAATAATTGTTTTAATTATTGTGCGTTATACCCATCCCGGGGTCTATTACACTATACGCCGCGTCTGTACATGTATTTAAGTATTCCTTGAAACTTACTTCACAATCAGAACTGTCATATTCATAAAACAACAGCTTACTAATTAAACAAACTGCAACATACTCTGCAATTGGCAGTACCATTATCATCTCCCAACAAAAGCCCCTATAACCTCCAAAAAGACCCATTGACACAACAAACAAAAGACAATAGGGTTAAACGAGGCAAAACGTCGCACAACTCGAATAAGGCTGTCATTGATAACAGTGGCCCCGACCTTACCGACCGATTTGCCGTCGACGACCCGCTATTACTTTTATAGCGAATCTGAGCGACGCTCGGCGATATCTTTGGTCATATATCCCTTGCTTCTTTGCTTGGGTTGTTTTGCTACAGGCTTTTGAGATGGCGAGATTCCAAAAGGTTCTGTTATTTAGGAGTCATTAAAACTTATGAATATTTTTGTTTCTATATTAAATAATAAATAAATAAATATCCGGGGCCAATCTCACACAACTTGACCTAGTCCTAAACTAAGCTCTAGGCTTATAGACAACGATAAACGTACTTATATAGAGAAATACATACGTAAAAAAAAACAAAAACTACCTAGACTCAGGAACGAATACTCGCGCTCATCACACAAATCTGCCCTTACCGGGATTTGAACCAGGGACCACTAGTTTCATAAGCTGGGTCACTAGTTCACTACCAACTAGGCTAATGTGTCGTCAATATATATTTATTATTTTATTTTTTTCTTTATGTTTTAGTAATTGGTAAGTATCTAATTGTTTTGTGTGGCCATCGTTGGATATTAAAACGAGAAAACTGTACAAACATATGAATTCGCATGCATTATGAAACATAAAAATACATATGTAATTATATATAGCAGCTGTTTTCTTGACTAACCAAAGACGTATTAGTTACTCTCTCATGTTAAAGCTTTCTAAACCTTTTAGCGAAGTAAAGAAAATTGACCAACCGCCTGAAAAACTCTCTGCCGCATTGTATCGCCCATTTTATTCAAGAGCAGCTAACTTTATAAACAGGGCCTCTATTCTACTGCGTTTAGACGATATCGCGTTTGACATGTTTTAGAATCGTTTATGTCACAGTCGCCATTATTAGGAACGACATAAAAGTTATCAAATCGTTGACAATACGGAAACACGTCAAAGACGATATCGTTATTACCTTGTAGAATTCCAGCCCTGCTCTCATTTACTAAACATTAAAAGCTGTCGTTAAGTGTATAGTGTGATTATAATATCGAAGCAAGATGGGCTGATTCAAAGCGGAATTAAGGCCAAAATCTAACAACTAAAAATCTAAGTCAACAAAATACTGTGAAGGTATTTTTTTTTCCTTTTTATAATTTTTTGGAAGATGATCTATGTATGCATCTACTCGTATTTTCTTAATGTCTACTAACAAAAACTTGATAAGTATTTTTTTATCAAGAAATTTAAATTCGTCCAAAAATGTGTGTGTAAACTAAGCAATCACTCATTATCTCCACTTTATTAATACTAATATTTGCGTTATATGCGTTGTTTTGGCTCGTAGTGACCGCAATAAATCCGCTCGTAATTAAAATGCTGCATTTTCTCCACCGTAAATGGACGTAAGTTCTACAAGCGTAAAGTCTTTTAGTTAAAAGTAATTGTTATAATATTGTAAATCACTGTTGGAAGAGTGGGATCTCCTGACGCAAATACCGACTGAAACACATACCTAACTGAAAGGTTCACAATAATCGTTTTTCATTTTAGTTTTTCATTTACGTAGTTATTTAAAAAGTAAAGCCTAAAAGACGTACATACTTTTTATGATGTAAACAATAATTGCAAATTTAAATGTTTATTTATTTTTGGACTGTTCTCATCATACAGAAAATTGTACAAATTTGATAATTTTCTAAACGTGGCGCCGTGAATAACCTATTATCGACCGTTTCTCAAAACCTATAAAACTGACATGCATCGTTTTAAATTAGGACGGGAGTATCTATAGTTTGTTTCCATTTGGAAATACAATCTCAATTAAGCTCCAGTTTGGCATTTCGACGATCGGACCTTACTCTAGGTGTTAATTGTTAATTTGGTCACAAACGGTACGTTATTTCCAAATGAACGTAGCATGCAATTAATGAACTTTTGGAGACTTATTTAGCCGGCTGGGTCTTAAATAACTTTTCAACAAGGTTTGCCACTTAAAGCTATTTACACAAATGTAACAGATGTAGGTATACATTTACTTTTCAGAATTAAAATGTATTCGTATTTGTCTCAGGTTTCGGAAACAGTTTCAAATTTCTGGTTTTATAGCAACTAAGGAATATTATGCCTATGTATGTATGTAAACTCTTTATTGCACATAAACAATTACAAGACATTTGCATCAATATAGATAATGTACATAGGCGAACTTATCCCATATGGGATCTCTTCCAGTTAACTCTGAAGTAAAATAAGCAAGGACGATGCCAGAGGATAAAAATTAACAAAACAATACAAAAAACACAAAATGTACATACATCCCAAACAATGTTTGTTTGTACAATGTAAAGGGATAAGTTCGCCTTTGTACATCTTTTTATTTTTATTTTTTGTATTGTTTTGGTTTTTCTTTTGTACAATAAAGTGTTTACATACATACATACATACATACATCCGAGAAGCAGATAAGAAGAAAAAGTAAACTGCTATGCTAGATTTGAACTAGTTTTCGAGATGATGTCGAAAAAGAATAATAAAGTACCTACGTGGTTTATTTAAAGTTTGACCAACGCTATCGATAGCTGAAAAATCTTTAAATTCATAACAAACAATTTCAGGACCGTATACACTGTGAAACAAAGTATGTACATGACTCTAATTTAGCATTTAAATAAGAAACAAACAAGGATGTTCTTTTTACTTTATTCCATCCCATCTTGCTAGATATCGTATTTATATTATTGACGTCATGTTAGCTCTTATTAAATTGTCATTAAGAGTTACTATAATGTAGATAATAAGATTAATTATAATCTGGAAGCAAAACGTGCTGAAATAAATTAAACTCTTTTTAATATAAACCTATGGGCTGCTCTATAGAGCAGCAGGTATTTTTGCCTACAGAGGAAACTTTGGTGCAGTAAAGTCAGGCTCAAATTAGGTCAGTTAGATAGACTAAATAACCCAATAACTGAGCATCACGACCTAACAATTTTATCCTAATTGGGGTTACATAACCCGACCCGACCCAACTCGACAGCATTGTTCCAATTTTTATCAATTCGCCATTGTGCATACAACAATACTGCTCTCAAGTAAAAAAGGCGGTATCATAGCACGGTGTGCATATGCTTATACTACCTTTTGGTTTTGAAGGGGAGGATAAAGAAATGTCAGTGCAATGAATCTTGCCGTTTGTGAAGCAACAAACGTATGATAAGGTCCTATTGCCACATTTGATAGGTTTGTGTAATTATGGCCTGTCATCTGCAATGACTATTATGCGATGATCTGACATGTAAATGGGATGGGGCAATGATCAATTTTATTTTGATGTGGCCTTGATGCAGCCTTGAAACGTGAAAAGAAGTAATTACGGTTGCCTAAAGGTTCCATGGATGAATTTTTGTTGAGTAGCGTGATAAATCTAAAAATATTATACTTAATAATATTGACGACACGTTAGCCTAGTTGGGAGTGACCCTGCCTCCGAAGCCAGCGGTCATGGGTTCAAATCCCGGGAAGAGCAGATATTTGTGTGATGAGCGCAAATATTTGTCCCTGAGTCTTGGATGTTTTCTTTATATATTTTAGTATGTATTTCTCTATTTAAGTATGTTTATCGTTGTCCAGTACCCATAGTACAAGCCTAGAGCTTAGTTTAGGCTAGGACAATTTGTGTGAGATTGTCCCCTGATATTTATTTATTTATTCTTATTTAATTGTACTACAGTTTACTTTAAGAGACAATTTTAAATAGAACATGATATCTTATCAATGAAGGCAATAAAGGATTTCATAATTCCAAAACTCAAATCAATAAAGGTTTAAGAAAACATTGACAGAAGACATTCAAACACAAGAAGAACTTATTTCTTACTTGACTTCATAATCTGACAGCAAACAAACTTATCTTGACCCAAGGTTGCTACACGCTGTATATAACATACATAAATAACAATTCACTCTCATCGAATACACTTTAAGGCGTAATAAGAATTTATAAATCATTTCCATTTCATTATATTTACTGAGGAATTTCCGTACAGCCACCTAATCCACAAAAACAGAAATAAATTAGAATTTCACTTTCCAAACATCTTTAGCAGCTGGCTCCCCTCTCCATACAACGTTGAGCCGATGTTCTTCTCGTGGCAGTGAATGTGTAAGTATTATTTATAGGAATGTAACGGAACGCCCGAGGCTTCAATAAAAAGCGGTAAGGCGTGACCTTAACCTATAAATTATTACCTTTAATAGAAAATAACGTAACACTTATAGCGGCAGTTTATCGATCGATTCTTACACGAATCATAAGAAAATCGGTAAACGGAATGACCGTTTTATAATCATCCTGTAGGACATATTAGTAACAAAAAGAGTAGCCAGCCAGCTTTAACAAAAATACAATAAATCTTGTCTTTTAAATTGTCGCACGTTTAGCCATCCACTGTTTTATTTCTCTCTCAATCGCTCAAAGTCATCTGGAAGAGATTCTTTAAAGATATAAGTTCGCCTTTGTATATACTTTTTTTAATAATTATGTTATTTTCTGTTTGTGCAATAAAAAAAATCACATACGTCATACATACATACATACATTATATTTTAAAAGGTTCACCCGTTGAAAAAATGTTAATTACTTATAACTAAAATGCTGCTGCACACGAACGAGAACTTTCAGAACAAGGGCGGTAAAATACTTTACATATCCCGAAAAATATAAAATTGGCTAACTTTGTCCTTTGTTTTGCGGGGAACGGATCGTTTAGTTGCTTAAATAGTGACAAACATTGGCCCCAAGCATATTTTCAACATAACGACAGTTGCTATTATAAAACGCATTTTAAACATTTCCAATCAATGATTTAATGCTCACCTTCAACATTTTACAACTATTTCAATTAAAATATAACGGTTGGTTTTAATTTAGTGCAAGCACAACATTGGAAAAAGTAAGCCAAACCTTTGGTCACTTCACCGGATTCAAATTTGACCCATTTTTTTCGTGTACTTTAATTAAATAGACGGATTCTAAAAGTGAATTGAGTACATAACTTACGACTGTAACAATTGTTGATACTAGATCACCTCAGCTTTTGTAACGGTTTGTAACTTTACATTAATCTCAATATGTTTTGTATTTATCTACTGGTGTATATTATGTAAAATACTTTATTGTATAAACTGGAAATAACACATTACTAAATTAATTTAGGTTAGGTATTTCCCTATAAATTCCCTGTGATGTCTACGTTGAACACACCGTACTACATTCACACTACACTACGTATTCCACACAGTGTTTGCCTTAGCGGCCGTAATGGGATCGCAAATAGTGATTAGCGAATACGGTTTAACAGGGTGACAACTGTTAATTGGGGGTTGATGGCCTCTCATTCTTATAAATCAACATAATCACGCTTCAGTCTAAGAGTATATGACAGTGTAATTAAATTCTCCGGGAAGAAATGTTAAAAGTCCTCGATAACGTTCATGAAAAAAAAAGTCCCTAACAAAATAAACAACGCTATAAAGATCAACCGACAGCAAAAGCACGAACCATGTTTTAAAGGGATCCTATCATTTCATAACCACGTTTCACAAATGATTCATTTCACAAACATTATCATTTAACAACCGGCAATTTTTTCCGAAACTGTAAATAATCCTGGATTTCTTTCAGGACCATCGTGTAGAACCCTATAGGTCAGGTCAAGTTACTTTTATAAAAATCCTGAAATATTTGTACTTACAGAAAAAAGCGGGCTGGCAAATATGACTAGAAACGATAAAAGAAAAAAGATCAACATTCTATATCACATAAAACATCACAAGTAGATAAAGTTGTCAATTTTATCAACCCGTATACTTATAAAGTTTTGTGGAATAGAGGGTGATGTTTATGTTATAATTTTCCAATATACGTTGATAATATCACTGAAACTGTTAATAATATATAAATTATTTCAGGGTAAGTTTACTTAGCCAGATGAAGTTAAACTTGAATGGGCCGCGGGGAATCTTGTAAGTTAGACTAAGTTCCTCAAACTTTGCCAGTAACATAAGCTTAATCCGGTATTATGAATTATACAACAAATCCTGTAAATGAACTGTATCGGCAACAGCGACATCTTGACAAATAAATAAATATCAGGGGACAATCTCACACAAAATTGACCTTGCCCCAAACTAAACTACTGTTTATCTTTGTATAGTCCCATTAAAAAGCCTAGAGCAAAGTTATTGGAAGTATTGGAACTAGGTTAATTTGTGTGACATTGTCCCCTATAAAAAAGTGGAAATGATACCGTAAAAGAAAAAAGTCGGTCAAGTGCGAGTCGGACTCGCGCGCCGAGGGTTCCGTACAAACTTATAGGAATATAAAATTGTATTGAGGAACAAACTTGACTTTGCCGTTGAAAAACCGTTGTCTCCATACATCGGCATTGGTCGCGATTAATTTACTAACTGCATAATAGTTTGCACTCGCAATTTAAAATTCAAAAATTCAACTTACGGTTTTCGCAATTTTTCCTTTATTTGTGCTATAAGACGTTGCTTCGTACCAAATTTCAAGATTCTGAGTTCGCTGGAAGTACCCTGTAGGTTTTGATTCCCTTGCGAGTGTCGAAAATTTGCGGAAATTTGCGGCATATACGGCTGTATCTTCTGATTTCGTTGACATAGACGTTTAATTTTTTCAAAGCACCAAGGAACAGTAGATATGAATATTTGATATAAATTCCAGCTTGATATCTACACCTGTTACTGAGAAAAAGGGTCTTGACAAACAGACAGACCGACTGACAATAAAGTGATCGTATAAGGGTTCCGTTTTTTCCTTTCGAGGTACGGAACCTTAAAAAATCATTCAGTCCTAAATACTCAAATGTAATCAAGCCGCGATCGTCTCAATTTCAAGCGCCGTAACTTCTGAACTTAATTACAGCCAACAAGTATAATTTGTCCGTCCTTAAGTCATTTAACTTATTGCTGGAGTATCCTTATTGTGTCGTCTTCGCTCATCGTGCCCGGGAGCCTCCGATGATTTTGAATCATGATATACGTAGACACTTAATGTAGAACATTACAATACAATCGAATAGGTAACCTCTTTCTGAATTTGGTTTGTTTTTTTTTGTATAAAAAAGACCCAAATACCCGGGTCTTTTTTATAAAATATTTACAAGTATGGAATATTCTTATTAACGTGCGTATTTGATCCTAGGTTTAACATGTTTTTACTTCAAAAGGCCTGAGGATATCTCCTACGCATTTTTATTATAATTTATAAAATCCAAAAGTCTAGGCATAAAGATAACAAAAAGTTTAAGCCACGTTACAATGGATATTTCACAAACATGACACATGTACTTTATAAAGTTTCTCGGTTTTTTCAGGTAGTGTCATGACTTAAAGCGAGCGTCCATTTAGTTCCTTAGTTCTTTAGGATAAGAATGGCAGCAACTTGGCTGTGCCTTTGGTGTTTATGGGGACGGTGACTGCTACTATTATACCTATTAGCATTTGATTGTGATCAGGTTTGCAAATGTATTCCAAATTTCAGCCCAAGACAATAACGAGAAGCAGTTAAAAATATACTTGCAAAATTTGACACAAACATGTGAAATTTACTACAAACCTGGTTATAAAACATTGTAACTCCCGGGCAAAATGGTACCAGTGCACCATGGCAACTAAGAGCAAGTTGAAGTCGTTTATAAGTCGGCTGCAGAAGTTTAATATTAAGCCGTGACGTCTGAGTAATACCGGGCTATCATCTTTGAGAACTTTCTCGGTACATGATATCTTGGTTCATACAGGTTTATTTAATTTACTGAGTGCGATTAAATGGATATGTGGTCCTTAAATTTATTAAATGTTTATTGATTTCATAGCATTAGCAACGATTTTGAACAGGATCAGAGGGATGAGGTGGATAAAACAATAGTAAGCTCTAGGCTTGTACTATGGGTACTAGACAACGATAAACTTACTTATGTAGAAAAATATATACATTTATACATATATAGAACATCCAAGACTCGGTAACAAATACTCGTGCTCATTACACAAATATCTGCCCTTACCGAAATTTGAACCCAGGACCGCTAGCTTCGAAGGCAGGCTCACTATCATCTAGGCTAGCGTGTCGTCAAGGGACGACCTCAAGACTCGACCACCAGTGTCCCTCGTTGAGTTACAGCAACGGTTTCCTAACGTTCAGTGTAAGTGTTTTTTGAAGCAAAAATTGGCCACGGAAGCCGCTGGAAAGCAAACCAGAGAGCTTCACCATCTGGCTCTGCAGCATTTGAGAGTTCATGAAGCGTCGCTGTTGCCGAAAACAGCATGACGGCATCATCATCATTATTTGCATCAATTGACAGTTTTTGTATTAATTTGACGTTCTTTACTCAATTTGTGGACGCACTCAGACTCAATGAATGACGATTAAGTCGTTCGTATGTCGAATTTTCATACAAAAGTTCAAAAATGAACGAATTATTTATTTATTTTATTTTTATGACAAGGAGAAGGCACCCGAGCACTTAGGCCACCTGATGGTAAGTGGAATCTGAGACCCATAGACATTTGAATTCTCAAGACTATAATCCTAAGACGTCTCTGAGAAGTTGATGCTACAATGCTTTGAATAACATGCGAATTAGTGTTTTGATTAAAAAATAAGTTTACATTTAAACGGCGTGCAAATCGTTTAAATTTTTATGTAGGTTAGTACGTGTACCCCCGCATATAAAAGTTACATCAAATTTATTCATTTGTAAAACAAGTTCCACTTACCTACTCTTAATCCCAGCCAACAAAATCTCGCTGTAATTTTTGAACAAAATAATTTACCACAAACAATTTCAAATGTGTATTTCCTGAAACATCGCGCAACTCTTTACTTCACAAAGGCATAGTTTCAAAAGATGACAAATTCACAAAGACTCGAAGCAAATGTCGCCTTTGTTTACTCCACGATATATCAAAATTACATGAAAACCCGCCGCGTATCTTTTGCGAAAAATATTCCATATCTACCCGGAGGCTTATAACGCTATAGCCTGGGGCGCAGGGAGGAAATGAACGTGTAAAAAGGAAAGCAAAGCAGGGGGCGGTGCAAGTTAAAAACCTACCGTTAGCTGCTACAATATTTTTGTATCTAATGAACTTAATACCCATTGTTAACAAGTCGTAGTAGCTAGTAGGTAAGTCTGTAAGAATAAATCATCCTCGAAGCATAAGATATTCTTGGATTAAAAAATAAGCATTTGATATTATCTTTTAAATGTTCATGTTGACATTGAAAATATTACTCTATTATTATAATAAATAATAAATATCAGGAGATGAGATTGTCTCACACAAATTGACCTAGTCCCAAACTAAGCTCTATTTAAAGTTGTCTCTTAAAGTAAACTGTAGTACTATTAAATAAAAATAAATAAATAAATATCAGGGGACAATCTCACACAAATTGACCTAGTCCCAAACTAAGCTCTAGGCTTGTAATATGGGTACTAGACAACGATAAACATACTTATATAGAGAAATACATAGAAAACATCCAAGACTCAGGAACAAATATTTGCGCTCATCATACAAATATCTGCCCTTACCGGGATTTGAACCCAGGACCGCTGGCTTCGGAGGCAGGGTCACTCCCAACTAGGCCACCGTGTCGTCAATTATGATTGATAACTCTCCTAATTTCAAACCTTACGAAGCTAATCTTAGCATCGAGAGACTCTCTAACCTAAGCTTACCAAACCTAAGCCACTATGGCACCGATTATTCAATATGAATATTTTTTTCTTCTTTGTATACTAAACTACGTTTCTAACTCTTTGGATTATAATGGGCCGATATAAATCCTTTCTTACTTGGGTCGTTCTACTTTTTTACCGACAATACATTGTCATTTTTCTATATTTTGCGTTTTTCAACTATTGATAGTAATGGTTTTAATTTTTGATTTTAAAATACGTTGCGTAAATTTTTATTTAGACTAATTAATGATTATTTCGATGGCGATAATGTTTTTTTCTTTATGGTGGTTTTTCATAATATACTGTGACAGAGTGGCCGTTTTCAGAGGAGACTAAATTTTGTATTACCACTCTGTCACGCGATTCTATGAAAAACAAACTAATGAAAAAAACATTGGATAGAGAAAGTGAAAGATTATTTAGTACTAATACATAAATAAAAGTTAGGACATATATTCAAACACTAAAACATTAATAATCAATACTCTAACTGATAACGTATGGTAAAACGAGGACAGGCAATTGTCGGTAAAAAAGAAGAATGACTCACTTCATAACGTAAATTACTTAACCTAACCTATACCACTAATAAATACAACCTCAGAGAATATTTCACTTTACGTAGTAGCAACTTTGAACTAGAAAAAACTTGGATGAAAATCAAACAGTAATTTTCTCGCGTCTTAAATCCACAGGAGATGAAACAGTCGCTCTCCAGATGTGGTGCTGGTTGGACTGATAACTGAATCACTGCTAACTACCCACAACCTTTTTATCGCGAAGAGAATTAATGCCGCAGGCAAATGGAGGAGAATAGTGCTATGAGGAGATTAGGGCGTTTTACGGAAGTGAAGTTGAAAGCATCAAGATTTAAAAATGCTACGATCTGTTTAAATAGCTTTAGCTTAACCATATTAAATCTCTTTTAAGATCTTCCTATTAAGTAAAAGCACCAATGTTTGACACTTTTAGGTGACATGCACCAGTAATCGACAGAAGCTTTTAATTCAAAGATCATAGGGTTATAAATTGATTGTTGCAATACAAATGAATAACTCTTATCTTCTTTGAATAAGAGTCAGTGTCAAACATTGGTCCTTTATCGAGTACTGGTGTGGTTACCTTACAATTAATTAATTATAAGCCTTCTTCCTCGTTCATTCTTAACTTTTTCTGTAGTATTTTGTAGTTTTAAAATATTCTTAAGTTCAAAGCGTGTAGTGAAGACATACCTTCTGTAACCTCTTCCCCTGGGTGGTCTCTCTAGCAACTTTCTTTCAATTTAAACTGGAGTATTAAAATATGCTTTAAAACATTTCTTACTTCATAATTGACTAGCTATAAGTTTTTTCCTTCAGTCCCCACTAAGATTTGTGTTAACTTTGTACCAGATCTAGTTTGAAAACGGATTTATTCGTGCATTTAATTACCGAAGATAAAACATTGAAAACAGACTACCTCATTAAAGGACAATGACAAAGGTGACCATTTTATAGTGCAAAGTCGACGAGTTCCTATACATATATATATATATATATAACTAAACTACTCGTACATTTAATTATAAGCTATATACGCAATGTAAATCAAACTACCGGTAAACCGGGGTGCATAGAGATTCGCGGGATGAATAGAAATACAACCTAAAGTAAAGCATATTGTACTAATTATAAGACTGAGATTGAACGTAATTTTCCAATAGACTAGTCAATTTAATATTGGTTCTTATTAGTAATGAATTATTACTTATTTTAGATTGTATTTCTATTCGCCCCAGTTTACGGTATCCCCTCTCACTGTCATTTGTAAAAAGGGGGCAAGTGGGGTCGGGTCTAAAAACTGGACCACCTGCTAACTACCCCCTTTTATCGTGGGAAGAGAATTAGCACCGCAGACAAATCCAGGAGAATTGGATTGAAGAATTATGAGGAGATTACGGCGTTTTATTGTATTGTTAAAGCTCTTTTCGTTTGAAGATTCGCAAAAATGTTTAGGAGTGAAACGGAAATCGTCTAATTATTTTAGAAAACTTAGGTTATATTCATCGTGGCAAAAAAAATATGTTTTCATCAGTATTTGCTTGAAAGAAAGCCTTCATAAGGTTTATGAAATTTTAATTAGCGCTATTGAAATTCTCTTTCATACATAGGTGTAAACAGAAACATGAGATCCTTTGTGATATCAAGATTTCACGCAAAACGTAATTAAATCAATTACCTCTTATAACCCACGCTTCGTCGTATAGACTTACTTGCAAATAACGATAAAATAGCTCACTAATTTCAATTTGCGCAGAAAACTGAGTTAACCTAATGAAATTGAAAACTAATTTATCCCAGTAAATTGAATATAAGCTTCATAGGTTGTAAATAAATTGAGTCTCGCGTTTGTATACGTGTATTATGTTTAACTATTAAATATATAACACAGCCTTGATACATTGGTTAACCCTACTTTGAAAAATAATATCTCTTAAACGGCCTAGCCTATTTTCTTGAAATCTAAAATATTAAAATGACAGCATTGACACATGTCATAAAATTCATAACCTCAAACTTAAACTTTTAGGCCCGCTTGCACGTACGTGTAATCTCCAGGTTATCTCCAGGTTAAATTATTTAAAAATGACAGATTCATATCGACGTTTAAAAGGCGAATTGATTCAAGCGACACTCTGGGCGATATTGAGTTATGTATATCATTGGAATCGGCATTTTTTTTGCGTCGTTTCAGCCCGGTTTGAAGTAAATCAGAGGTTTTTTTTGGCCCTTAAATCCGTTGCCAATTTAGGTATCATTTTTAATTACGGGGTGTTAAGTGACAGGAGTTTAGTATTTTTTTTAAACCATGGTTTATTTTTAATAAAACCTTTTTTTATATTATTTGTAAGTTGTAAGAAAGATTTTGTACAAAAACGACATATCAACCGTTTTGCTTTAAACATTCAAATATATCGCTTTCACTTTAACCATTTTTCTTTGAACATTTTAAACGTATCGCTGTCTCTTGAAGTATTTTGCTTTGATCATCCAAACATATCAAGCTTACAACTACACTGCCATCATAAATCATTTTTCTTTAATCCGTCATAGCCTACTCCTTTTAAAGTTTGACAAGATTCTATTTGGCCTTATTTCAATACAAATTTGTATCTTATCAGGCTTTACCTTGATCAGATAATTTAAACGCATTCCCTTGAATCATGTTGCTTTGACCAGATAGTTCATACTCATGTACTTAAATCGTTTTACCTTGATCAGATAATTTGAACTTATGCATTTAAATTATTTAACCTTGATCAGAAAAAAAAAATACGTAGATCATGTTGCCTTGATCACACAATTCTGCATAATGACTTAGTTACATCTAACTTATTCATGTATATATGAAAATATAGCAGGCTTAACGACTTTTTATAATTTAAGAGTGTGTTTACGGTTACGTGAATACATTGAGTGCGTTGTCTTTTCCAAAAAAAAACTTTATATCGCTCTCCTGTAAAGTTTCCAAAATGGCGGTTGAATCAATTCGCCTTTTAACCGTCGATATAAGAGCTGACCATTTTATCAAATTAACATGTTAACCTGGGGTTAACTTAGGATTAGCATTTACGTACGGGGATAGTAGTTGCCAAATCCAATAAATTTCACTCCAAATACAAAGTCTTTGCGGCATTTCATTACAATGTCTAATAACAAGCTACCTCCAACAATATGCAATTACATATACACATTCGTAACACTAAACATAACTTGCAGCTTACAAACAATAACAAACTTTTTACAACGAACGCTGGGTAGGAATTAAAAGTAAAAAGTTAACGGTTCTTCGTTAATTACCGGTATAGTTGAACTTGCATTCAATGCATATCAGCTGAGTGTGAATGTCTCATAGCGATGTTAAAGTAAGGCTGCGTCTTTGAATAGCGAAGAGCGGTAAAGTTCAGTTTTAATTAGTGACAAGTTCTTGAGAAAGCATCGACTTGGAGGTTAGAGTAATACCATTATTCTTTGAGCCGATGGCTATATTTATTTACTAAAACAATGGTAAAGTTTTGGTACGAAATGGTTTTTCTTTTTGTTAATTTTTGTTTCTGAATTAATATAACACAATAAAAACACTGTTAAAACACTCTCAACCAACTCCAAAATGTCTCTGAGTACGTAAAATAAATAAGTAATTTATTTTACTTTTATAATAAGCATGCTTATTACAGCATAAATACGATCACTAAAAAACTATTCAAATAAAAATACTTACTCGTGCATATCTCACAAAACCAGAACAGACTGCTCACGGTGATTGAGTGAGTTCCGTGGCTGGACAAAAAGTCCGATAATTGTTAATCCACATGTCAGAAAAAATCTGACATGTGGATTAACAATCATATACGTAAAGTCAAAAGACATTGAGGGTGCTGACATGCTAGCCAATTCCGCATGCATATTTGTAAAAACCCAAGTACAGAAAAAACCCTAATACATTGTATTAACTACAAAACAAAACTGCGTACTTTAAAATATAACATTACGTACGTTGCACTCCAAAAAAAACCTCCTTTACTACTGTGAAATATTAAAACAAAATCCGCTACTTCCAAAGTCACATCCTCCCAGCCATAGGAAATTAACACCATGTTAATTATGCTAGTATAGGCAACGGTTATTGTTTCCCAGCGCATAGCGGGTCTCCCACGGTGATGGAGCTACCGAAACGGGCAAAATGGACTGTTACTGATTCTAATGCGAAACAATTAATACGGTTTAGGCCCTTGTGTTGGCTGCGTAATGGCTATAATAACATAAGGTTTCGATTTACGTGTTGGGGTAAAAATAATTTATCATTTTGGGCTACTTTATGCATTTCCAGATAACAGTATCTACCAGATAAAATTAAGATTTTTTTCTTTCATATGACCAAGAAATGGGAAGTGATAACTTTATCTGGCAGATATTTATTAAGGCAAAGTACCTAACCACAAATTAAATATAATATTTTATCTATCTGCAATCACTACCTAAAATTAGAAGTTAGGTGCGACGACGAGTGAAGCATTGAGGAGCGTTAGGTAGATTTGTGATATCCAGAGTCACTTCGTTGCCGCCAATGATAAAACCGGGCAAGAACATGTCGGACCATGTTCAGTGTAGGCTTCCGAAGCCGTTAAGTACTACAAACATAAAAATCAACAAGTAATAAATAATAAGTCAATTGGTGCCGTCTTAGATGATTTTAGTAGGTATAAACACTTTAATCGCCTGTATCTCAAGAACCAATGATGTCTACTTATTCGTGATAGTTTTCCTTTAAAATTCGTTATATGCTCTTTCATTTAAGTTTTTTTTTCAGTTTTTTAGTATTTGTAGTTTTGGCTGTAGAGGGTCGTCCCCCCCCCTCTACAACCACTTGAGTCTAACAAAAAATAGCGCTTTAAAGCTTTCATAAACGGATTACTTAATCGAAAAATTGTTTTCACAAACCCGTAATAAACGACACCACACACTATGGGTTGACGAGAAATAAAAATACATCCCCCCGTAACGTGTATTTACGTGTATTATTATTTATTACATTTTATTGTACCACTTTGTTGGCGTGACAAATATGCATATTCATGCCAAATTACAGCTTTCTAGTACTAAGAGTATCTGCGCTAGGCTGCGGACGGACGGACGGACGGACGGACATGGCGAAACTATAAGGGTTCCTTGTTTGACTACGGAACCGTAGAAAAGCATCGCTTGGTTGGAAATGAAAGGTCGATTTGTCAAGGTGTCGATCTTGTCAGCTAAAAAAAAGCGAAAAACGTTGAGATCTTATTTTAGATTACACACAATAGAATCGAATTCAGAAAAATAGCTACTTATTTCATAATAAAAACCAAGGAGGATCTTGAAGATGAGAGAAACCTTCAACCTTTTTTTTTTTAAATTTGCATGTTTGAACACTTTATTGTACAAATTAAATTTAAAACAATTATAAAATAGAACAGAAATATACAAAGACAATCTCGTTCCATAAATCATTTATTAAATGAAATAAATAGTTGAGAAACTCTAACTATAGATTAGGAACAATCTTGAAATTTTCGTCATTGCCCTTCATTTAGAGACAATTACGAGATTTGCACATCTCCGTTGGAAAAAGAATCATTAAGACCTAGCAACGTTGCGGGAGCGTTAACAAATTAATTAACATACAATGACTGTTAAACGCAATACCATAAATACTTTTAGTCTGCCAAAAACATCTTGATGTGAACGGTATACGGCGTAAGATGCGAACGCTGTTAACGTTTCTGATTTCTATCGACATGAAATGTATGGAGTTGAGATAGCGATCAATGCGATCTGTCATCATCTTACGACAATCATATACATCTCTTACTTAGCGTTTTGCATCTTGACTAGTCACAGGCCCTTAGACATTTTTATTCTCTTTAAGATGGCGTCTTGTCGATCTGTTAGTCGAGCAAGCGAACTAATACGAGCAAAACTGAAATACATAACATTACGCCTTCATTCCCAGAGAAGGGTAGGCAGAGCTACAGAAATATTAACAACTCTAGAAACACTTGACAATTAGTTTAAGATGTTTACTAGTGTATTAGTGACAGGTTGCAAGCCCATCGCCTAACATAGTACTACCAGCCCTTATTCCCTAACGGCCGAACCCTATATTCAAACCGCGGACAGCTAGCCTTACTTCAGATTAAAATTTGACACATTTTGTATGGGCAAATGTCAAATTTCAACCCGAAGTAAGCCTTATCTATCCGCGGTTTGTATATAGGATTCGACCATAAGTCGCCTCCTTCGACATCCACGGGAAGATATGGAGTGGCACTATCCTAACCCGGCAACCACACGGGGTCAAACAAATCAAAGCGGGGTCACGAGTAAAATTAAAGCTATCTTATTAAAAATGCACGTCCTAAAATGTTTTTTACGGGACAACAACACGCCCGAAGTGTGCGTCAGGGCATCTTAGTCTTCTGGATCGACAATGCATTTGCAGTCTTGAAATTGTAGTTTTGAGAATTTCGCATCAAGATGTCCTGCTTTAAACGTGACATGGCGGTCCTCCTGGCTTTTCTGACATTTATAGTCGTTGGTATCCACTCACTTTTAGGCAGCCCGTCTGCTCGTTGGCCTTTTTCATGTCGATAAAAAGTTACTTTTTGCCCGAAAAGAGGCACGTATTAATGGCATGAATCAATATGTACACATTAGAAATCACCTTGACTACTTTGCTACATCCGAAATAATCTTTTGATGCTTTTATTTGTTTCCCACGAGCATAATCGGCGTAAAACCTTCCAGATTGTTCCAGAAACAGTTTTACGAGATTATTCGATATTAATGCGGCGCCTGCGGCGGTGCCACGTTGCCTCGTAAATACAGCGGGTTATGTTTTTACGCCGAATCCATTACCGACGAGACTACGTTCCATAGTGAAGCTAGAACATGTAAAAACCTAACTTGGGGTATTTTTTGTAATAACTATGATTATGACTGGTTTCCGGGTTAGAATAGTGCCACTCCCTGTCTTCCCGTGGATGTCGTAAGAGGCGACTAAGGGAATAAAGGCTTCTAGTATTATTAGGCGATGGGCTTGCAACTTGTCACTAATACACTAGTGAACATCTCAGCCTACTTGTGCAAAATGTGGTTACAGAATTATTAACATGTCTTTTTGGAGTTGTTGGTATTTCTGTAGCTCTGCCTACCCCACTCTGGGAATGAAGGCGTGATGTTATGTATGTAACTATGATTAGATAAAAATAGTAACCCGATATAATGGTGGTCCTCATATCTTATTTTTACGTAGTTGGTTAAAAAAAATAAAAACAGGGATATTAAAGTCAAGAAATAGTAACACGTTCTCAAATTAACGATGTTCCAATTTGGACATTTTCGCGTAAATAACATTTTATTAGCACTACAATAACAACTAACTCGTAAACATGAGCTGTAATCGTACCGGCACTTTACCGCCCCATGAATGTAAAACTACCCATAAATGAGCTGTATAAACTTCAACAATAAGACTCGGCTGTTACACATCAAACGTTACAAGTAAATAACCAGCATATTTTGATCTTCACTTTCAAACATAATGTACAGGATGAGGGTTTAGTAAATATTGCTACAGCATTTTTGTAAGCCTGTACGATATTGAAAGGGATTAATTTAATAGAATCGTCTGAATGCTTTTAAAGGATCGTGTACATATTTCCTAAAGTAATATTCCTCAAAATGGTTATGACTATAAAAGCCACTCTGGAGTAGTAGTAGGAATTATCCACATTAATATTATATTTGTTGACATGAAAAATATGAAAGTATTTGTTTATAAATTTTATCTACCTACACATGTATTCTCTATAATGCTTTCAGAACCCGTTGGCAATGACCAACTTTACAACATATGATAAAGATATGAGTTTCAAAATTGGAACATCTTCCAAAACCAACTCAAATTAAATAGGCCCTAATTCTAGTATCAGTTGGAATTAAAATTTAGTCAATAGAAATTTAGCTTAGCACCTATAATTTTGTTACAAGTTTTTTTTATGATACGGAGAAGGCACACGAGCACTCAGGCCACCTGATGGTGAGTGGAATCTGAGACCCATAGACATTTGAATTCTCAAGATTAATCTTAATCCTAAGACCTCAAATGCGTTGCCAACCCTGAGGACTAACATGGAATGCCTCTATGCTAGTAATTTCACACGGAACACAACAACGCGAACATTGTTGCTTAGCGGTAGGTTAATGGATAAGATGATGGTACCGATCCGGACGGACCCTGCACAGGGTTCTAACACCACTACTGGTAGCGATACAGGTCATGTACCTTCGAATTCTGAACCCATTTTAAAGTACTTATAATGTGTGTGGATATAATAATGTATGCAACTGCACTATAATTAGGCCTAAACACACTCATTATGTATCAGTTACATAAACTACTAATTTGTTCAGAGTGGCATTATTTGTTACAGAGATAGTTTACAAGCAAAATGCTTAAATTCCTGAAAAATTTAACAGTCGCAGGTAATAGGGATTAACAACGTCTTCTTCGACGAATACGCGAGCAAAAGCTAAACCGTAATGAATAAAGGTACAGCTACGAGTACGTAAACATAAACAAAAGAACTCCGCATACTCTATCTCCAATGGAGCTGGTGTCGGATAACTCCGTGAGGGAGGTTCGTGTTTCCACGTTCTAACGTTATTTGTCAAAGTCACTGGAGATAATGTTACGGTAGATAGTGCAGTAGATAAATCATTATAATCGAATAAGTTAAGACTAGGAGTAACAAAACAGTACCTAATATTTTATACTAAAGTGTTAATGTGTGTATGTGTGTGTAGTAGTGGTAGGACCTTATGCAAGGTCTGTCCGGATGGCTACCACCACCACCATCTTATCATTTAACCTACCGCCAAGCAGCGTTCGCATTGTTGTGTTCCGGTGTGCGGATAAGACAAGCCGTGAAATTACTAGCAAAGAAGCGTTCTATCTTGGTCGTCTGGGTTAGCGACGCATTAGCAGTTTTAGGATTGCAGTCTTAAGAATGCAAATGTATATGAGTCTCACTTTCAGTTCAGTGGCCTGTGTGCTGGTTTGACTTTTCATTGCCATAAAAAAAATATTCTTTGCAATTTAGATTTGTTCTCTCCTTTTAAGAATGTTATTAGTAAATTTTGTGCCATTAACTCAAGACCTCAGGACTGAATAAAAGAAAAAGACCTCAAACTTAACTGCTATAAAACCTACCTAGAACTTTTATTCCAAATACAGGGACCCTGTGGAAATAAATTGTTTTTTTTGCGAGAGAAACCAGTATCGTAATATAAACTAATACGTACATTTTTACCCGCATAAATTAGAATTCCAATACTCCCTAAAATTATATTAGTAGTATGTAACATACTTACGTTACGAAAGCCAATACAAGTCGTATAATGTGTATTGACACTATTGACCCTTAACCCTCTAAAAATATGTCACAAATTGCTTTCTGCATGCCCTTTTATCAGAATTGATTCAATTCACACCCACTCAATATTTTTTCAATCAATCCACGCCCCTGAGTTCGTTTGATACGAAATATATTATCTTGGCGTATCTACCGAAGAATTCCGTAGAAACACGTCTCAATGTATCAAAAATGTGTAACTGATTTAGGATAGCTTTAAGGTTTATCGATGTTTTTGGACAAAAACAAGAGATACTCTTACTTAATACTTTGTTATCTGAATAGAATAAGGTTAAGTTTACACGAACAGGTTTTGACAAACCCAGCCATAAAAATAAGTATCCAAATAAGTTTTCCAAAAATCGTTTGTGATTAAAACTTACTTAAATTTTCTTTAATAAAAGGCTTCCAATTACGAACAAATCAAAATTATATGCCAATTAAAACTTATTTTAACTCGCTGCGTTTAAAATATGTAGGTATATTTATTTATTTATTTATTTATTGTTTTATGTATGTGCAATACAATTTTGTAGGATGTTCGGGTTACAATGCGTAGGCAGGTACATGCTACCCAATAATATTAATAATAAGTTAGCTAGTTACAAGTACATTTATCAATAGATTTAATTTACTCAATTTATTTATAATTGTCACTAGTTTTAGTGGTACCTATAGTTAATTTGGTTATATTATTATACGCATGTCAATCCTTATCTAATAAATACTTGTATTACAATTTTAGTATTTAACTAAACGTGAACACCAACCATCACAGAACTGACAAATCTCGCACATCGCAAAACCAGCTGCACGGCTGGTGCGAACCCGGATTTTCCCGATAAAGGCAATTTTTCAATCAATCCGTCGACGTCCTCTGCAGCGATTGGTTCTTACCAGTGATAAAGTGACGTATAGGAAATCTGTTTTATTTCTCTTCAACGCCATTCATCAAGTAAATTACGGCAGTTTTGCTCAAGTTTTTGATGAATAGGGCGATTTGGCTTTACCTTAAGAATGTTGTGAATACTTAGGAACGAGTCCTAAAAGGTTGTAAGCGGATCGTTTGAACGGGTAAATTTTCACAGCAATATATATCGTATTATAATTTCCTATAAATCTTAATAATATATAAATTTGGTTTAAAATGATTAACACAATGAATGTTTAAAATAAATAACAGGGTTTGAGCAGAAAATTGCTTTCGATGAAGTGAAGTTCTGTGAAACGATGCGAATTATGACATGAGTGTTGGTGAAACAAAAGGACACCGTTAAACATTCTCTCAGTCTACGAACGAATCTCGATCTAGTGGTGGTAGGACCCTGTGCAGGGTCCGTCCGGATCGCTATCACCATCAGTGTTCGCATTGTTGTGTTCCGGTGTGGGGATAAGACAACCGGTGAAATTACTAGCATACAGGCATTCTTTCTTGGTCCTCAGGGTTGGCAACGCATTTGAGGTGTTAGGATTATAGTCTTGAGAATTCAAATGTCTATGGGTCTCAGATTCCACTTACCATCAGGAGGCCTGAGTGGTCGTGTGCCTTCTCCTTAACATAAAAAAAACAATCGTGTTACTTTGGCCATCTTTTACATAACGCTTAGGTATATTTTTAAGTTTATATGTCACGTCAAAAATGAACACTACAAACCAATAGATATCATAATTATAACACACATAATAAAAAAGTTAAAAAAAAATACCTCTCGCAATACGTCATATTTCTGCATCCTAAACACTGTAAATAAATATATATTTTTAATACACTACTTTATTTTACTATTAACTGCTGTTTATTTTCTTTTGATCTGCAACTGCTCTGAATAAATGACTTAACCAACAATTTTGCACGGGCTGCTGAATTTTTAACTCAACCACGCCGTGGGGTAACTCATTCAAATACCTAACTTGAAACCGAGAGGTATCCGTCTCATAAATTATGTACCGTTTCTGAGGCAAGACTACAAATTACCCTAGCGAGACAAGGATGTATGAGACTAGGTTGTTAAGTTATTTCAGTTCAAATTACGTACTTAAGTTCAGCTTCAGGTAAGCATTAAGTTTCGGTAGTTTTCTATAACGTATAGCTTAGAATGTTACCCCGAGACCCGCAGATGACATAAGTAGTTATAGTTATCGTTATAATGATAAAAAGGTCATATTTCTCAATATAACTGTGTTTTTATTTAAAAATACTTTAGTAGGTATTGCTTCGGTTCTTTGGTTTGGATTGACATAAAGGTTGAAATCACTTTATATCTAAAACTGTTCAGTCAAATACAATTATTGTTTTTTTATTAGAAACATGATTATAAATTAAAAGGAACTTTTTTCTTTGAAAACTAGCACTGTAATAAAAGTAAAGTCCAACTAAATCAGAGTCATCATCAAATGCTTCACTTTTAGAAAATAACCCGCTTACTTACCGTACTACCTTTCAGAAGAAAAAGGCAGTATAAGATTACGAACTCCATACGCGCATACTGCTTTTTAGCCTTGGACAGCAGCATAGTAATATTATAATGAACTTGCCCCATTTTGCCGGTTACTTCTACGTGAGGGAAAGTCCTCCGAAAACTTTTTATTCAAATGTGGGTAAAACATTTAAGGTTCCGTCAAAGCAAAAAACATTTTTTACCAAAAAAGTTTTGTTTTTATTACACTGTAGTCAGTCACACCGTTCTAAGAAGACCGATTTGACAGCTGTCAAGGCAGTACAAAATATAAACTCAAACATGCCTCAGGACTTGACAGAACGTGCACGTGCTCCTGTTTAGTCCACAAGAGGAAATACTCTTTAGTCGATTAAATTTTCCTCGCGTGTGATATCCATGGACTTATATCTCTATTAAGCCCATGGTAGTATCTATAAATAACTCTACATTGGCGAAATACACCTTAAAATAGTAACAAAATTAATAAAACATAGAATTAGAACCTCAAAAATACTTTAACCCCCTTACTTATTGAACGTGGAATAAGCTTGGAATAGTTTATGCCATGCTTTGTCCTTATCTGTAATTGTGACATTTGCATCTGACAGAAAGTGACAAAGCATGGCATAAACTATTCCAAGCTTATTTCACGTTCAAGTAAGGGGGTAAAAGTTTATTGTGTACTGAGTTGACCTTGACACCTGTCAAATGGAGGGTTTTAGAACAGTGCGACTATTAAGTTGGGAGTGACCCTGCTTATGAAAGCCGTTTAAACACGAGCTGAGTAATTAGTAGGTGATATAATTGTTAATTTGATCTACTAATTAATAATTAAACCTTGGCCTAAACAAAGAGCTTTGATACTAAATAACGATGAGTAAACGCCATTTTATAACTAAACTTTTAAAGTAAACATTGTTTTAAAATTAACTTACAGCTTTCTCTATAAACTCCCGGACTTTGCTGACTTAAAGGTTTCCCTTAAAATTTCAATTTAAAAGTTTGGAGTTTGTTTGTTAACGAACTTTTTATTTTAGACGACTAAGAAAAATGTATAGCAAATTCAAATTATAGCAAGTTCGTATAAGTAATTATAAGAGGCGAGGTATTTAGATATAAGAAGCAAGTCGTTAGATGCCTACCATCGTAACGGCTTACAAAAATCAAAGACTATACTGGTAAAATATGCAAGCAAAGTTGTTTCCTAGAGAAAAAGAAGACTAAAGAACTTGTTACACGTTTCTAAATATTAGTCACTAACAAGAGGGAAGCCGCAATACGTTCGATACGAATGGAGATATATCCATGTCATTCATTTTATGTTAGTGGCTTATTATGATTAAGGCGTTCCTCAGTGATGATTTTAACATACACAAGTTTGGAAAAGGATAGAGTTAATTGTCTCTAATACGAGTTTGTCTCTAAGTATAGTGGTAAATGCGCTACAATTTGGTTTTAAAATAATTGATATGTAACTAATTACATAATTACTGAGATACAGCCCTTCAAAGACTAATTCCATAAAATTTCGAATGGTACGCCTTATACATACAGATGTATCCTCATACTAATAAACTTGGAATAGTTATGTCACGCTTTGTCCTTACCTGTCATTGGGACATTTGACTTCAACAGATAAGGACAAAGCATGGCATAACCTATTCCAAGCTTATTCCACGTGTGAAATTGGATTACTCGTATGTTTTTGATTTTATACCGCTCATCTTTAGGATTGACGTCGGCTGTCATGCGTTTGCCTCTGTATACATCTACATTTTGACAGTTTTCTACAGTCAGTAACTTTGGCTCAATGTAACTCGATTAGCCTAAAGGCGCCAAAACCTCTGCAAGAGGCGCAACACACAACTTCATACAAAATTGACTCAAGTGTTGGGCGCCATTAACAAATTCGAAGCTCTCGACACACCTTGCGTGTTTGATTGCATCCAAAAACTAGTCACTGGTAGTGAACGTGTAAAAGAGCAAGTCATTACGGTCTTTCCAAACTCTCAGGTACCCTAAACAAAGTCAACGGGACTTACAAAAACTTGACTTCATTTCCCATATTTGACCAAATGCAGAGCAAAAAGTCTCGGTGAACGACCGCAGACTAAAAAAGCTGAGTCGTGATTCGATTGAGTCGATTACGGCCGGCGCCGGCTTTTAGTCGATTGTTTGTTAGTCGAACGTCTTAATAAGCCAGCGTTGGTAGTTATAGAAAAGGTATAATAGTTATAGAATAGTTTCAGACCGTTTTCATTATAAAAACGTAGTAAAATTACCACTTTGTAGATATTATGCAATGTATGTGGAAGATCACGTCGCCGATATGTCTGTTATACAGTGTGTAAATGGTATACGGACATTTATTAAAACTGGACATAGATTAAGACTCTACTAATCATTAACAGAAATAATTATTTTGATTACGCTAACGTATACACTGTTATTAATTTTTGAACATACTATCGACCCGCAATGTACATCGAAGTCCATCCGTCAGGTGTTATTTTCGTTTTTAATTAATTGCATTTTTCGTTATACATTGCGTGTTAAATTATTTTGTATGGTTTTTTTATTTATTTAATTCTAACAAAAGCTGCCTAAATGTGCTCAGTAGGGGTTGTACTAACCACAGTTAAAAGTAACGTCCGTATACCATTTACACACTGTATGTATCTTTCTAAACATGCACGGCCTATTAATTTGATTGGACAAGTAGCCCAATTTTCGTATGTCATGTTTAATTTTTATTTCAATTTCACATAATCTTCTTTAAAATCGGCCTTGTTCAATTATTTAACATACATACATGACATCACGCCTTCATTCCCAGAGCGGGGTAGGAACAGAAATACCTACAACTCGAAAAAGACTTCTTGATAATTCTGTAACCACATTTTGAAAAACAGATGTTTACCAGTGTATTAGTGACAGGTTGCAAGCCCATCATTTTAATATAGAAAAAAAGATAAGATCTCCTAAATAGGACAAAAAAAAGAGTCGATTCCCAAAAATGCATTATAAGTCCAGGCACCATTTATTAAAGAAAGAAGTAAATAAATAAAAATGTATTCTATCTCACGAAGAAGACCTAGGACAGTAGAATACCGCTCGCAATTTAACTTGGACCATTAAACTATCTGAGTTAAACAAACAATCATAAAAATGAACCACCACTCCATTATTTAGTTATAAAAGTTTTATTGCGTTTGCTGAAGTAATTAAAAATTTAACGTTATGTTTCGTTAGGGATGAAGCCTTAAAACCACAGCTTTTGCATTAAGTACTTTTTTAGCATATTTTACATCATCGAAAAATAACCAAGTATCCTGTATTAAATAAAGATTTTTGAGACTAAAAGGACCATTCAGCCATTCTATATGCTTTTGTTCATAAGGGTTAGCACAAAATGCGGGATTTACCTGGTGCTGGTATTTCATTCATGAATATAAATCGAGGCACTTGGAGTTTTGTTAGACACAAATGTTCCGATTTAAAGGCCCTTTTACAACACAAGGGCACCTTTTTGCCGAATTTTCACACTAACGATATATTTTCTATGTCCTATGAAATGTTGAAGGAATTGAATTTTACGGAAACAAAATGACGACACGTTGGCCTAGTTGGGAGTGAGTGACCCTGCCTCCGAAGCCAGTGGTCTCGGGTCCAAATCCCGATAAGGGCAGATTTTTGTGTGATCAGCACGAGTATTTGTTCCTGAGTCTTGGAGGTTTTCTATGTATTTAAGTATTTATATCTCTATATCTCTATCTAAGTATGTTTATCGTTGTCTAGTACCCATAGTACAAGCCTAGAGCTTAGTTTGGGACTAGGTCAATTTGTATGACTTTATATATTTATTTATTTATTATTTAACTTTCCATTCAGGAAAGAAGGATCTTTGTGCCCACTCTCAGCAAGCGTATATATATATATATATACGCGGGCGATTGAACATGTCAAACGACGTCAATTTAAACGTCAACGTGTCACAGTTGTATTCCCTTTTATTTATATAGAGAGTTCCTTTTTAACCACTTAAGAAAACTCTAACTAGTTAGTCCCATTTTAATTACAGGGTATCTTTTTTCATATCAAGCCGCCTTAGTTTTAGCTTTAGTTTGAGCTTGTCTCAGTTTCTTACCTCCCAATATGCACGCTGTAGATATTGCATGATAAGTAGGTGTACTAGATAATATGCAAACGAGGTAATTATTCTAGCTCCCTTTACACCGTCTGGGGCAACACGTGCCTAGATTCCCAACCATTTATAATATATCATCTTAAGTAACACTGTATGTCTTTAACAAGGCAGCCATTGTAATATGACCTCTCAATTTATGGCTATTGTTTTCAATAAGGAGTCAAATTGTTTTGGATTTTGGTGAATGAATAACCTGAATCCATTAAGGATTGATTTTAAACAGTTGCTACAAGACTAGGGATGAAATAATATGTTACTGTGGGAAATTCGATGTCTTGGAGACTAGCATTGAATTTTGGACAAATGATATAAATCTTTATGGGTTACAAATAACAAAACATTTGCATTTTACCGCACGATTTAGTGATTGATGCTTAAGACATGTTCTTGATTATGTTTTTTGGAAATTATCTAAATATTGAAGGAAACTAGTAAAAAATACGATGTTTAAGCTCCAATAAAATTTTAGGAGTGTTTTAATAATTAAATATAATATTATAATTGGTACATTGTAATCCTACTATATTGTATTTAATGAAAGTTTGTAAAGGATATATATGTATACTCGGAAGTTTGTCTTTCAATAGGTATAAATAGCTGAACGAATTAAAAAAAAATCTACTATCTTTTCTTGCGGCTATACTTTGAAATCCACCTTTTTGTAAATTAGTTACTCATCGAGAGTAAAAAGGATAGCAATAGACGAAATACATATTTTATAGTAAAGCCTTTCGATCAGCATAAATAATACTATTTTGTCCGGGAATTTTAATACTTCTCATGGAAAACAATAAACGAGTTCAATGCAACGAAGTCGAGTGAAAAAGTTACCCAAACATTAGACTATTGGCTTTATAATAATCATCCTTTACCTCATATTTACAAATACACGGCTAACATACATCAAAATAAGATACAATACAATACAATACAAAACACTTTATTGTCCACCAAACAAAAACATTACACAGAATTTTCACAATTTAGAAGACCCAGGTAAACAACAGGCGGTCTTATCGCTGATTAGCGATCTCTTCCAGACAACCTTAGAAGGGATAAGGTGCAAGATAATACATTAGCTTTAAAATGCACTGCTTACACGAACTTATTGGGCGGGCACTTTATTTTCCCTGCAAACTGGCTGTACAGAAAGTAGGTTGTCGCTGAAAAGGCCCTATTTAAGACACATAATGCAAGGAGCATGGCAACCCCGGCGGAAATAGTTCACGCTCGGTTGCCAGCTAAAGCCATATTGGCGCTACAGCAAATTAAAAAGAAATGAAAACTTTTTGCTATAGGCAACATCAAACTGTGAGTAATGAAATTGTGAAGGTATTACTGACTGGTTAGAAAATTAAATTCACAAAATTGAAACTTTTTTGTCTTTATCATAATTTCTCCATTCTTGCAATAAAAAAATTACGTAGATATTGCAGCGAGCAGAGTTGTTCTCTTAAAACTGCTTTTCGTCAAGCTGTCGATCGAGCGAGAGAGTTTAAACCTACCTAATTGCGTTTGCACGCACTAACGGGACAACTTAAACTCGCCGGATACTAATACATCCGTCGAATTTAAAAGTCCTTGGAAAATTTCGCCGTACCTGCCCGGAAGCGATACCTGTTTTACGTTAATTAACAATTGCTTTATATTTATTATTTATTTATGTTTTATTGGAGATCCCACAGCTAAAAGACCAAGAAGTGGTATATTACAACTATTTACGATTAAATATTGTATACGAAGCAGTGAACTGCGGTCGCAGTCTGTGGTCACCTGTCGCGTTTCCCAAAATCATTCCGAAAAAAACAATTTAAAGTTTTGTGTTTTTGTTGAAAAGTACTATTTTTTAATGAATTAAATAATGATTAATACTCGATGTATTTTTCCCAAACTAAAACATGTTGCGTTGCGAACAGCAACTACAGAAATCAAAGGATAAAAATACAAAGAACTGTCGAAAAATATTTCGTGTACCCGCCTTAATGTTTAATCGCCGTTAAGTTTTGCATAATGCAACATTTATCTCTATTGCACGGTTACAGACAGCAAAACAAACCTAAATGGCTGTATAAATAAATGGATCTCTATCGAGAAGACGCGTCTGAAGTGCCAGTTTTCTACGACTTGACATTTACTTTCCTCGTCTTGAGATAGCATCACTCAAGAAAATTTAATTGTGCGGATAGCAGAATGCCACAGCTTCCTTTCTATAATATTGCCCAGAGATTTCTGTTCAAACGTGTGCACCAGAGGAGTGGCAACCCTAATAAGACGTAATAAAAAACTGAAGCCCATTAGTCGAGTAATGATAGCAGCAAGCTGTCAAAGCCGTGCAGGGCCAGGGCTGACCCAATTCGTCCGGCCTGCAATGCGCAGACTGCAACTGCAACTGAACTAGATTTGTAAAGCTACGCCATGATAAAGACTGAGCGGTAAAAAAGGGAGACGTGGCTTTACAAGTCATCCCTTTTGATATGTTTAACTCATTTTGAGACATGCTGAATTAATAAATTAATTTCGTTATACGGTAACTCAATTATTGTTTACTATTATTTGCATGGTTCCCGGATTAGAATAGTGCCACTCCATGTCTTCCCGCGGATGTCGTAAGATGCGACTAAGGGAATAAAGGCTTGTAGTACTGTTAGGCGATGGGCTTGCAACCTGTCACTAATGCACTGGTGAACATCTTGGCCTAACTTTGCAAAATGTGTTTTTTTTTTATGTTAAGGAGAAGGCACACGAGCACCCAGGCCACCAGATGGTAAGTGAAATCTGAGACCCATAGACATTTGAATTCTCAAGATTATAATCCTAAGACCTCAAATGCGCTGCCAACCCTGAGGGCTAAGATGGAATGCCTCTATGCTAGTAATACACAATTACAGAATACAGGATTACAGGAATTACAGGTTACAGAATTATCAAAAAGTCTTTTTAGATTTGTTGGTATTTCTGTTGCTTTGCCTACCCCACTCTGGGAATGAAGGCGTGATGTTATGTATGTATGTAAGTATTATATTAAAGATCACATCTAATTTCTTCTTTAGGTAAATTAACAATAAATATCTGGTTGAAGGAGCGGTGTCGGGCTTGAAAACAAATTTTCCCGAGGATAAAACTTACTGATTGTTTTCTTACCCTAGAAAATCCCAATTTTAATCAAAATCGGATGATGCTTGTACTTGTAAACCTAGTAGTATAAGATAGGATAAAGTCTTTTTCGACACAAAATATTTTCGAAGCAAAAAACAAAACAAAATTAGTTAAAATCGCTGCGTGTTTTTCAGATGTGGCTTTATATTTGATGTGAGAAACGAAATTGTCCAACAAAACAATGCGATGAGGCAAACGTGCATACTCGGGGAGATTCGTGACTCGACATTTTCTTACTTAAACTTTTAGTTTTACAGTTAATTAAATGGTAATGAGAGCTTTTCTAGATTTTGCTTATCTAGGGTAAGGTAAGTTTAAGTGACGTAATTTAGACATTTTGACACACTATAAAATCCTAATCCAAACATCTTCATCGTCTGAGAAAAAAACATAGTAAAAAAGGATTGTATACTACATAATGTAGAGTGTACTAAATAAGTGGTCTTTCAATGAAACAAAAATGGCGCTTAGGTCGATCTTTCAAGTTGACAAACGAATCTAATGGACCTTATTGTTTTATGACGTGCAAACGGAAATCAACCTTAGGATGGCAGACCACTTGGCTGACTGTATATTATTTCGTATCTAGATACGAAATAGTTAAAATCACAAACAACGGCATCACCATTTACGAAAACAGTCAAATTGTATAGGAAGTTAGTTTCATTTGAAAACACGGGATGTATTTCTTTTGCTCGCGTACTGCCTTGTCGAAGCCTATGTAAAGGTTAACCCACGTGCCTATTTATTATTAGTTTAGCTAATAAGATCGGACTGTCATACTAAACAAAACCAGAAGTCGCGATCGTAAATTATAATCTTAAGGCTTTAAGAAGGCACCGTATGGCGCAGCTACAGTGACTCGAGCCTTCATCAATATGATTATGTGTTCTAATAAACTGCACTACAATTTGTACAACAAGTAAAACTCTTTAAATTACATTAAAGTACTTAAATACATATATCAATAACTATTAAAGAATCAATCACAAAAGCGAAGGAGGTGGGACGACTTAAATGCATTTCGAAGCGACGATCAGACATTGCTAGAACAGACATGATTAGAAATCCGAGTAAAAAGCCTTTGCCCAGCAGTGGATCACTGAATTAGGCTTTTAATAAAAACTACAATGTAATAGAGAAATGCCCTCTTAAATGGCCGTAACGATTTTCATCATTCTTATAAACGATCCGCGTCTGAATTCAATCATTAGATTCATTAATTTCGGTTCATTTGTATCAATATACAGACACACACTTTAAACTTATAACAAACAACCCTCTGTTTGCATCAGGGGTTAAAAACACAATAGTAGTAGGTACCTAATTAGCCAGACAGTTGGCCTTTGCTTGATCCAAACTTCGGTTTACAACTAGAAGAAATAGACAGGTGAGAATTGTTAGACTTGTCAATATCGTTTGCCGGATAAATTCTACATCTTAGAATTCCAAAGCTTTAAGGAATTATACTTCGATAAAATTAATGAGTTTACATTTCTTTATCCCATCTTTATGACGTTTTTTACACTTTTTTCTCGTTCCTTAGCCATCTCGAGTCGCTAAGAAGTTTTTCCAAGCCCTTAATCCGTTCCCCAAGGCATTCATTTAGGACCTGCATCTTTCACTTTGCTCGTAAAAGGATCATTAAAGAGTGCACTGGAGTACTGAGGTGTTATAGCGGTTATATAGTGTACGTATAAGCGTCAGAGTTTATTGAGCGTTATACTGGTTATTTAATAGAGTACGGGGGAATTTTAAAGTGCAATCCTCTCTGATATAAGGTAACGAGTTTTTAAGTTTCATACATTTGTTTTAAGAATGGGATTTTATCTTGGTATATTTGTGTATTTTTTATACGTGTAAATTATAAAGAAAATTTATGCTAAACAGAATGAATTCATATTTAAGCTAGTTATAATTTTAATATTTTAAAATAATTTAGGGCACATTTATAATCATATTAATCATCAAATTAAACGTGAGTATTTTTTTCTTATTGAAAAAAAATATTGTGTCGCGTTGTTGAAACAAGATCATATTTTGTTATTAATGTTTTCATTCATACGCAAGGTCATTGAACTGTAAACTGGTTGCGAATCGGAAAGATGTCTGATGATCGAAGATGGCTTTGATAAGAATATCTACTTAAGCAAATATGTTAATGAGATCTGGTTTTTAATACGGTAAGAATACAATATTTTGAATAAAAATATCATTATTATCCATTTAGTGTAACGGTTCATTAGCTACGAAGCTGCTGTCAAAGTTTTAGTAATACTTTTAAAATATTCGAAGTAAAAATTGCTAAACGCAGTTTATGAAATACACACGTAGCTATTATCGAAAATAACTGCTCCTTAAAAGCTAAAATAAATGCCCTTTAGTCACTTATTTTGTTTTTTTTAAACTTCTTAAACATGCTGTATTTGTAAACACAAAATAAGAAAACCTGCTTAAAGGCACATCTTCCTCTTTTTATTTCCTAAAGAGTCAATGCACTAACCGCGGCACAACTCGCGTAAAAAGCTCGCGCGAATGTGCTTTTGCGGGTAACGTGTGTTTAAACTTCGAGCGAAGCTTCGCTTACTTAAGACAAAAGCACTAACAGGCAACTTCCGACCTTTTTACTCGTACAGAAAACATTAGCTGAAAAAACTTACCAAAAATGACGGCAAACTGGCAGCAAACGGTCAAACTAAAAAAACATTTCAAATTCCAAATTTGAAAACGGCACGAAAAACCAAATAAAATTACGCGTTTGAAAATGGAATCGTAACTTTTTAAATCGTATTAGCGCTTGAACTTAGACAAGCGACGCGAGCTTCGGCGGGTAAAGGCGGCAACACACTGCGAGAGCGGCCGCCGGCGTCGGTGCCCCCTCCGACTATCACTCCACTTTCGGTTCTCTCCCTCGAGTGCAAGACCGATTTATCACAGTATCTGTGTTAACTTAACTCCCTGGTCCCCGGGAAGGTTGACACTTTGTTTTTAATCCATCAAGGATTTGCATAAAGTGTTGGATGCTAGGTAGAATAGTTTGTGATAACGTAGTTTTTTTTTTTTTTATTGATTTTAAACAATATTTGGTAGATGCGTTGCTAGTTGCTACTAGTCATAGTGAATAGATTTGTTTTTATTTCTACAAATTGTGTAACATCGTTATAGTTATTTTTAAAGTTTGACAATTTCAAATTTGGAGACGGAGTTATAACATAATTGCAAACATTTTCCAGTGCACTTATTTTTAATGTTAAAGCTCTGTTCTGAAGTATTTTTACTATGCAATTTATGTAGTTAGCCTCTACGTTGATTAAATGTAATTTACACAGACCTACTGAATAATAATTAACAAATTCGTATTGATGCCTCATTTTATTCCATATCAAAATGTTTTCTCGAGCACAAATAAAACAGAACTCTTTAGTACTACAAATCTTTAATTACAATAATATATGTAGGTTTTTATTTTGAAACAAGTCGAATATCTAATATAAAGACCGGTCAAGTGCAAGTCTGACTCGCGCACCGAGGGTTCCGTACCGCCGCACGGTAGGTATTATATATTCCAATTTGAATTCGATTTCGAATGGAATCATAACTCACACTTGATATTTTTTTAGTAATATATATTTTTCTTTAGGGTTTGTAATGTAAAAGTTGACGCTTGTATGCTTTAGCGTTTTTTTAGGATAAAAACAACAAAAATAAAACGTTGGAAAAAACGTTACTTGTATGGGGACCACTTCGTTATATCACTTTTTTTGTTAGTAAATCCGCCGTTTTAACACTACTATCTGTTACAGTTCATAAGATACAGCTCTTTAGTTAGGACTGACAGACAGGCGGACAGCAAAGGCATGATAATAGGTCCCATTGGGCTTCCAGTATGGAACAATAAAAAGGAACGGTATTTTAACCCAATTTCAATAAACGCGAGCAAAATATTTCTGTCATTTCAACTTTAAAGGTATCCGTTAGAAAAATATTAGTTATATCAGCTCTCCCTTTTACAATGATGCCAAACAACCATAAGTAAATAATGTGTTGATTTCTACATCATTTACTTATACATTCGTCAAGGTACTAAACTGACCATAGATTAATAATAATTTAATAATTTAACGTTGACACACAAGAACCACTGCATAAAGAACCGCTCGTTATAAAAGTGATGTGAACAGACTTTAGTAAGTACCATACCGCTATTGTGACTAGGTAAGTATATAAAACCGGTTAATTGCGAGTCGGACTCGCACATTAAGAGTTCCGTTCCACCGTACAATATTAAGATCGACTAAAACACGCCGAAAAAATATGTTGCTTGCATGCGAACTCCTTTAAATAATTTTTGTTTGTATTGTTTGTTGTTATAGCGGTCATAATAATTAATACTGAAAAAAACTTTTTTTTCTATTACTGCTTTCAAGCCCCTGTGACAGACGAACGGACAGCGGTGCCTTAGTAATAGGCTTTGGGTACGGAACCCTAAAAAGGTAGATACAAGGTACTGGGTAGGCATAAAACGTCCAAGCATGCGTAATTTCGTATAACTCCGCAAAACATGCATTGCTGCAAGACGGCCGTTCGAGCGTTTACGACAATTAACAAGAAAATAATCGGCGGCGTCGAGTACCGTAGGTCAAGTGCGGGCACAGCTAACGGTGTTACAGCGGGCGCACTCATTTAAAAAACGCTTGGTACTTATTTATTCGATTTTTTCATTCTTAATTATGTGTCATTTTTTTTTTGTTTTATTTAACATATAAGAAATAAAAATTACTTGATTCAGCTTTAAAGAAATCAATACGAATAAATAAGTGATGATATCAGTATCATCGTTATATCAGTACTCAATAAGCTTAAGTATTGAGTAAGTAGGTACTAATACTGATAATCGAACCCGGGACCGCTAGCTTCGTAGACAGGGACACTACCAGCCAGGTTAAATGCTAAGTCACCTTCTCTAGACTATAGAAAAAAAAATCGTCAATGTATGTTAAATATCTATGAGATAAACTTTTATCCCGCCATTTTGTTTCTAATTATCAAAGTATACAGTGAAACTCGCTACGCGAAAACGAATTTAACGACCTCTTGCTTGTCAATATCGGGTCATTCGTTAAACTTCTATAAAGAAACAAAGAACCAGACTAACACACATACAGGGGCTGTCCTACTTGGTAAAATTTATTATTTTTAGCCCGACTGTCAAGTAAATAAGGGTTTTACAATAAGATAACATGGCTAAAGCAATATGATCGATTTTACCATAGAACAGAGCCCCAGGTCAAAAACATAATAACATAATTTTTTGGCAGTTGGGTAGAAATATTTACGGCTATCACAGCATAGCATTTTGTGTCCTTCTCTACGGCAGCCGCCTGCTCTCCATACAAATGCGCTCGCACTCGCTCATGTATTCAGGCTGACCCATTAGGAGAAATTTACTTTCGACGCCCCTTTGAGGCGCACAATACACGGAAAGTGTTCATAACTAAGCCAATATGGATTCATTTGACTACGGCTTGTCTCGTTTGTTGAATGGGAGGGAAAGAGATAGATGAGCTTCCGATTAGGTCAATGACAGAGTTGGGTATTTTGTTGTCAAAATTCAGATGTCAAATATCAGTTACATAATAGCATCCAATACCTGTAATATTTGCAAAACATGATGTTAGCAAAACACGATAATTATTCGCAAAATATATTATTCTCAAAACCTGATATTTGCAAATCGTGGAATTAGGTTCTAGAATCGTAGGCAGGTTTAGGTTATAAATAAATAAATAATAATTATCACGGGACAATCTTACACAAATTGACCTAGTCCCAAACTAAGCTCTAGGCTTGTACTATGGGTACTAGACAACGATAAACATACTTAAATAGAGAAATAAATACTTAAATAGAAAACATCCACGACTCAGGAACAAATACTCGTGCTCATCACACAAATATCTGCCCTTACCGGGATTTGAACCTGGGACCGCTGGCTTCGGAGGCAGGGTCACTCCCAACTAGGCCAACGTGTCGTATATTAGTTTTATAGCAGGCCCGTAGAGCCAAACCACTCAGAAATAAGAGAAATATTGTCATCATCATGATAACGCTTATTTACTTCACAGTTGAGTTAAAAATGTATGATTTTACATACTTTATTTATTTGTAGAAGCAGGGCCTCTATTCAGGTGCGTTAAAGCGATATCGTGTTTGACACGTTTAAGAATCGTTTATGTCACAGTCGCCATTATTGTAAATGACATAAGAGTTATCGAAACGTTGACAATACGGAGACAGGTCAAAAACTATATCGTTATTACCTTGTAGAATAGAGGCCCTGAAAGAATGACCCGATATCGACAAACGAGGTATCATAAGATGCGTCTTGAAAATGGCGAATTCAAACCCATATCGCATAAGGTTAACATACATGGACGACAATATCAAAACATGCAGTCGAGTTTTCAAAGGTGCTGTTGTTTACTTTACAGTGATGACGGAGTTAAAAACAATAACACATCAAAAGCAATAAGGTTTTTACCAAGTAGAATGTGACCCTAATTTCAAAATTGAAGTAATTTAATTGTTTCTTGTAGTTATTTAGTTTGAGTTCTAAACGAATTAGTTTACACCGCCTGCCATGAATTTGTGTCCTCAGTTATTTCCCTTACAAGGTTGTCTGGAAAAGATCGATATTTAGCGGTAAGGCCGCCTGTTGTATACCTATGATTTAAATGTACTGTTCCGTGTTCTGTTTTTATTTTTAATTTTTGGTGTTCAATAAAGAGTATTTGTATTGTATTGTATTTTAACCCATAATTCTGTACAAATTGCTGTTAAAATGACCTTCGGGTTTGTCCTTACTCGTTCATACGCTCTTACGCCAGTCTAACCAACATTGCCCGAAATACTTTTTTAGAACTATGAATTTAATTACACTTTATTTAAAATTTCTAATTATTTCTACTTTTTGCTCGCAGCTTCATCCGTCTGAATTTAGGACTTTAAGAAGTTCTTGGTCCACTACCATCTCGAATTACCACGTAAAACCACCAAATTATTTCGTGAAACCACCTCTTCACCACGTAACACCATCGAATCACTGTGGTATACACGTATTTCTTTTCATGCAGTATCTCCCTAATAAATTCTCAACCAGAAATAATGTTCATATTTACGCTTTGTATACCACTTTCAAGTGGAATAAAGCCTATGTATTTGCTATTTTACCAAATAGTTACAGGTAAATTATTCAAGTGATACATCTATGACTACGAGTGTATTGGAAAAGTAAACGCATTCATGACTCTGAACAATATAGACGCACACGCACAGACGATTAGGACGTTTTCCTGCTATAATCTCATAATTCAATCTCATATTAATATTATATATATTTAATAGTTTTCTACAATGCGAGATTAAGGATTGCCATTGTATTAAGTAATATTATAAATAAAGAAATAATAAATATCAGGGGACAATGTCACACGAATTAACCTAGTCCCAAACTAAGCTCTAGGCTTGTACTATGGGAACTAGACAACGATAAACATATTTACTTATATGGAAAATACATACTTAAATACATAGAAAACATCCGAAGACTCAGGAACAAATGTTCGCGCTCATCACATAAATATCTGCCCTTACCGGGATTTGAACCCAGGACCGCTGGCTCCGGAGGCAGGGTCACTCCCAATTACCGCCACCACCATTACTGCCACCGTCTCCGATTATGTTTAAAGAATGACTAAATGTTGAGTTTCTTGCGGCGCTTCTTCTCTTGGGAAGCACTGGTAGAATTTTGAGGTTATAAAGAGCCTGGGCTACTTACTGGATAAACATCTTGTATCTTTATCTTTCTTACCCGAGTACGGCGAAGCAAAGGAAGGGTAATGATTTTGACACCCTATGTATGTTTATATGTGTGTATGTATTTATATAGTGTATCTATCATTTCATCGTCTTAAACATCTAACCTACGTATATAATGGTTAAGTTACCCTGAAAACATTACGGTTTCAGCAGAAAATAGCGATCGATGAAATGAAATTCAATGAAATGATACATTCGATGAAGTGGTGAGTTACCATTTATGTATGTATGTATGTAACGTATATATGTTCCACTTTAGCGTCGTTAATAAACCGACTTTGACAAATGAATTGTCTATGGATTAGTTTTTTTTTGCGATGGTTATAGGCTATTTAACATATAACTAGCTAGCACAGGAAACACACAGATTATTAGGAATATCAAAACCTCGCCGTACTGTGGAAAAGGTATGAACTAATATTTTTATTGCAACTTAGCCGACACGGATTAAAGAAATATTAGTGGCGCCCTCATTCGTTTTTGTTTTCCTGGTACAACCAGAGTCAAGAAGCTCAAAAAAATACCAAGTCAAAACGAAGCAAAACCATTAAACCTTTTAAGAAGACCGTTACGCGTTTTTTGCCAGTTCACAAGTTGGCCCTAAAACTTCTAACAACAGCGTCCTAAATTACTTCTCAACTTCTTATTATGTTCTCACCGTGGGAAAGTTAATTTCTCAGGTGCGTAGTAAAGGCAGACCGCAGACGTGCCCTTCGCCCAATATAGAGCTAAGTTCAGGTTAATAGCCCCCTAACCGCGTTTAGGAATGTCAACTGGAACCATTTAAAAAGTGGCGGTTTTAAAATTAAGGTAGAGCACGAAGCGTGCTCCAATTTACAAACGCACAATAGCTAAAGTTTATAGATATATATAGTATAGGTACATCGAGACGTCAAAATTATCTACACGGCCTTATTATACGAGTAAGTGCTATGTATACGTAATAAATATCCGGCACAATTACCGTATAGATAAAATATTTGTGCTTTTAACCGTACCCACCTAATGCTTAAAATATATTTTTCACTTCTCATGCTCGTAAAATCCTTCTTTATGCTGGGTATAGGCTGTATAAAATCGCATTTTATGCACTTGTCCATAAAGTGTTGTCGTCATCTAGACTAAGACAATTGAGCCCTACAGCCGAGGTGACTGCACTAAATAGATTTGTTATTTGAATACATTTACTTACATTTAATTGCCGTCAAAGTTGATAACGATAACTAAATTTTAATTTTCGTTATCAACTTTTAATTAAAAAAAATACAAAATCAACGTGTGACTTGGCAGTACTGCGTTCGACCTAAGTAAAAAGTTTCATGCAGAAATTAAAAAAAAAATCAAATAAAAATACGGTGGAGGGAAAGAGGTTTTTGTCTCGTTTTGGACTATTAATTTAGTTGTTTACTTCGCAAAACTGGGCTGGGATTCTACACGGTAATAACGATATCGTATTTGACGTTACCGTAGTGTCAACGTTTTCATAACTCTTATGTCATTTACAATAATGGCGACTGTGACATAAACGATTCTAAAACACGTAAAACACGATATCGTTATAACGCATTTGAATAGAGGCTCTGGGCTGGAATTCTACAAGGTAATAACGATATCATTTTTGACCTGTTTCTGTATTGTCAACGTTTTGATAACTCTTATGTCATTTACAATAATGGCGACTGTGACATAAACGATTCTTTAACGTGTCAAACACGATATCGTTTTAGGGCAATTCTTTGGCGTTTCAACCGCCCGTCATTGTTGTCTTCAATATATTGACCAAAATAATGATTCTTGAGTTTATAATTCTTGTAAATTAATTAAAGACGTGTTAATTATATCTGAAATAATATGCAAAGACGATAGCGATTATGTTTCGATTGAAAAATATATGGAATTGACGTAAGTGTCACGTTACTATCTCGGTGGCTTACGTCAATTCCATACATTTATCAATCGAAACATAATCACTAACCATTGTCGAATGCAACTTGTCTAGCACCACTGAATAGAGGCCCTGGGCAGTGTTGCGTTGGACCTAAGTTTAAAGTTACATGAGAAATGAAAAAAAAAAAAAAAACGGCGGGAAAGAGTTTGCTGTCTCTTTTTGGACTATTTAATTAGTTGTTTTCTGTGCAAAAGTTGTTGTACTACAATTAGCAGGGTGCAAATGCGTTGCTAACCATGGAATGCCTCTTTAACCGAAAGTCTAATCCCAACACCGGAACAACAATGTGAACACAGCTTGGCGGTAGGTAAAAGGATAAGATGGTGGTGTCAACTATTCCGGACCGCCCTTCACAAGGTCCTACCACGACTAAAGGTGATGTAAAGTCGTCAGACGTCATAAATGCCTAACAGTTTAATGTCTGGTAACTAACTTGTAACATTTTCCGTCCTTAATTGAGTTTTATTGCACAGTGAGATTCAAATTTACCCAATGTCTATTACCAAATTTTAATTACAATATGCAAACAAAAGGTTTTTATAACCCTATATTAAACTGTATGTGCGGTTTGAATGCAGTAATTATGAATGTGCAATATTATAAACGATTGCATCACACACCAGCAATAAAAATTAGGCAATTTTGTTGACTCTGTCCTGATAATTCGTTGCCGATAATTATATGACCCATTGTACTGGTCTCTTCTATTTCTATCACAATGACTATAGTGTTATGTAAGTATATTATGCAGCTTGCAACTTTATGCATTTGATCAGAATCTAGCGACATGATTAATAGATTTAAATTTAACTTTTCCGCACCACGTTCTCTCATCGAAAAAACAATATGATTTCACAATCAAAATGGGTTACCTATAACAACGACGACCGACCAAGATAGAGCGCCAGCGGTACTAGAGCAACCTAAGCACCTGCAGGCAGAGTGTCACGGACGATACGGCAGCTAAAAAGGACCCAGCTTAGACTCGTAACCGAAGCAATATTATTAACTGGTCATGCCTTAATTAATAAACACTTACACACTCTAGGTGTTATATGACGGCAGAGGAGACTACTGCCCACATCATCATGGAATGTCCAGAGGTGGAAGCATACCGGACGCGTTACCTCAGACTAGAGCCTAGGTCACTACCAGAAGTCGTAGGCAACGTCAAGGGTCTGCTAAGCTTCCTGGTGGATCCGGTTTGGCAGGAATAGTGCCACCAACTCCCAACGCAAAATAGGCACATCCTGATTTCTGAAACTATTATAACACATACGAAGATCTTTTGTTAGGAACCATGCCATCGATTTTAATGAGTTGAAAAATTGTATTCATACATTAAAAAAACCTATACTAGGCTCGGAAATCGAACCCGGTTGTTTTGAAAAACTACTAAAATAAATAAAAGTATGAGAAAACAATGCATTTTATTCATTTTAGACATAATGTTTCATAGAACCATTTACTGCTTAAGATCTACACAATCGATATCTAAATAGAAATAGTGTAGTTTTTTTTTTTCAAAACAACCGGGTTCGATTCCCGAACTGAGTACAGGTTTTTTTTAAATGTATGAATGCAGTTTTTCTTTTTATTAAAATAGATGACATGGTTCCTAAGAACAGATCTTCGTACGTCTTATAGTTTCAGAATATCTCATACTGACCGATCTAAATGAGACAATAAACGATTGCATCACATGCAATGTTACCTATAACCAGGGGTCGGAATAGGCAGTGCCTATGTGCCTAAACTTCGCGGGAGGACGTAACTAAGAGTGGTTACAACCACCAATAATTTATTGTATACAATTTTACATGATCATCAATAACAAAAACATCTTTCAATCTGAATCATACCGTTGATTTTGACATAATGCTTGGAATTCTACGCTCCCTTAACATATCTCCTGCGGTAATTGAATGGTTTCATAGCTACTTAATGGGTCGTCGGCAGCGAATAAAGATAGGTGATTCTCGATCTTCATGGTGCAGCACGCTGGCCGGCGTTCCGCAAGGTGGCGTGCTGTCTCCGCTTCTTTTTTCTATCTTTATTAATTCCATTACACAAAACCTTCTCTCTTCTTATCACCTTTATGCTGACGACCTTCAAATTTATACTCAGGGTACGCTTGACGATCTTTTTTCTGTGGTTGACGCTGCCAATGAAGATTTGAAACGAATTTTGAGTTGGAGCAATGCGTTTGGGCTAAAAGTAAACCCTTCTAAAACTCAAGTGATCGTCATTGGCAGCTCCCAACTAATTTCTAGAGTCAACTTTGTGAATCTTCCCCCAGTTTTTTTCGACGGTGTTCTGATACCTTACTCTCTCCAGGTTAAGAATCTGGGTGTCATCATGGACCGCACTTTGTCATGGGCACCTCAAGTTAGTGAGACTAGCAGGAAGATGTTTGCAGCTGTAGGTTCTCTCAGACGGCTTCAGAACTTTCTGCCTCTTGCCACGAAAATTGCGCTTGCTCAAAGTTTACTGCTTCCTATTCTAGATTATGCTGACGTGTGCTATTTGGATCTCACTGAGGAGCAACTAGATAAGCTTGAGCGTATTCAGAATTTGTGCATACGGTTCATATTTGGGTTACGCAAGTATGACCACGTCTCCGTTTTTCGCAATCAGCTCAAGTGGCTCACAATCCGTGCTCGTCGTAACTTTCACATTTTAAATCTCCTCTTCAGCATTCTTTTCAACCCTGTAACCCCGCGCTACCTAAAAGAGCGGTTCAATTATTTTAAATCTATTAGAGCGTCCCAAAACCTTCTCCTGTCAGTTCCTTTTTCTTCCTCTAAATTTTACACAAATTCTTTTACCATCAAGGCGATAAGGTTATGGAATGCTTTGCCTGTGGAGGTACGACGTGCTAAGTCTGTTGCCATTTTTAAAAGCAAGCTAAAGGATCATTTTCTGTCACTTCCGTAGTTATTCTATTATCTCCCTTACTTTTTTTCTTTGTTATATCTCATGCTTCGTCTGTTGTCATTGTTTGGCTGTTTTTGGAGGATGGATGTATGTATATATTATATAGATGTATAATTATATGTATTTAGTATGTATTTATTCAATTATTTATTTTATGTATTTATATTTAGTATATTTATAAATAGTTCTAATTTCAAAATTGAAATAATTTAATTGTTTCGTGTAGTTATTTAGTTTGAGTTCTAAACGAATTAGTTTACACCCCCTGCCATGAATATGTGTCCTCAGTTATTTCTCTTACAAGGTTGTCTGGAAGAGATCGCTATTTAGCGGTAAGACCGCCTGTTGTATACCTATGATTTAAATGTACTGTTCCATGTTCTGTTTTTATTTTTTATTTTTGGTGTTCAATAAAGAGTATTTGTATTGTATTGTATTGTAATCATCAATATCATAATTTCAATCATAATTACGATGATGTTGATAATAGTAGTAATTATGATATTGATAATTCAGATTGAAAGATGTTTTTGTTATTGATGATCATGTAAAAATATTTACAAATAGCTTCCGCCCGCGACTTCGTACGCCTATAAATCGGTTCCTGAGGGAATAGCGATATGAAAGGTAGCCTATGTGTTAATCCAAGGTATAAGCTGTTTTTGTTCCAAATTTCACCTAAATCCGTCCAGTAGTTTTTGCGTGAAAGAGTAACAAACATCCATACTTACAAACTTTTGCGTTTATAATATTAGTAGGTTAAATGTTTTTAACATGTGATGTTGAGTTTTAGTATCAATTTCTACATTTATGTATTATTTAAATAACCCGGAAATCCTGCATACAATAAAAATAAATCATTGCTTTTGGTGGTTGTAACACTTGTAACCACTCTTAGTTACGTCCTTCCGCGAAGTTTAGGCAAATAGGCACTGCCTATTCCGACCCCTGCCTATAACAAGAAATAGACACCAAGATCATCACTCCGGCAATTACACGGTAGGGGTTATTTGTAGTCTACGTGATAATTGCTACCACGTTACCTGTACCCTTACCATGAGTTGCCATTATCGTACTGGCTAGCGAGTCGAATGCTCTGTCCCTCCCACTCTATAACAATACTGTGAGGGACAGAACATTCGACTCGCTAGTGACTATGGAAAATGCAAGTCATGGTAAGGGTACTGTACCCCGAGCACAAACTTTTACCGATCATCGAGTAAGTGTCGTTAACATAATATGTTAACGCCACTTACTCGATAATCGGTAAAATTATCGTCAAAAGAAAATATGTACCTATGTCGATTGGATAAAGCACCGCATGTCCTTATTTAGTACTTAAATTTGATACCAAGTTGTCATTGGCGTCAATTTTCGTAACGTTATCGAGTAAAGTAAAGGTGAAGTATTGAAAACGCAAATCTGTTTTAGGGGTTCGTGCTACGTTCGGTCGTTCGTTCAGAACATGTTTTCGAATAGTAAAGGAGATTCGAAAACATGACGTAGGTTATAATGTTCGTGCTCAAGCTGCTGAATGAACAAAGGACCTAAGTCTCGCTTCTATTCCTAGTATACATATCTGTAGCTTACCTATCATAAAGCCAAGATCCTCCCTCAGGCCATGAAAATGGCGTCAACACGCCCGAGTAGTTTATGCTCTCGTTTATCACTCCCATCAAAACGGCAGTAAAAATACCTGCAGACGGTGAAACGGCGACAATGTTTCGATCGCGTTTGACAATAAAGCTTTAGTACCTTAAGAGATAAGGCACATTTGATCGTACAGAAGTGTTTCAGCTTTCAGCTTATTCTAGTATATAGTTTTACGTCCATGTCATCCTACGGGATTTAATAAACGTAACTGGCACTTCTGATTTTTAAGGTTGCTTACCCTTTAGCGATTCACTGGCGGAAGATACACCTTTACCCAACTTTCACGTAGTGCCTTAAAAAGGTATTTGCGTTGTGATAGTATACAGCTTTATATACACTACTAGCTGTTTCCTGCGACTCCGTCTGCGTAGATCTCGTTTATCGCTATTTCTTCAGAAACTGTCCAAATTTTCGGGATAAATTTTATGGCCTTCCCCAGGACTCAAACTATCTCCATACCACATTTCATCTAAATAGGTTCAGCGGTTTATCCGTGAAAGCGTAAAAAACAGACAGACAGAGTAATTTTGACAAGATTTTATACTTTTTCCATCCTTCTATTCATTTATTTCAAATTTGAAGGATTTTTATTTCTCCTTCTTTCATATCCAAAAAAGTATTGCGGTACCGGGGAAAGACCTGGGGAGTGGGATGGATACGAATGCTTCGAATCCCACCTTGCAAAGATTAAGCTTATTATCTTCTTGGTCAATGAAACAGTGATTGAGTACTCATTGAAATTATTGGAAAGGATATTCGAAATACCCGTTATTTTTAAGAAAATATGGACATGAAATGTAATTAAGGGCGCACAGGCAATTCCAAGAAGCACCTAAATACCCAGCAAAAACGCGATTTCCAAGACAGGAAAGACATTTTGTAATCATACTCGTAAATCATACAATAAATATCAGCTTAGGGCGAGAACGTTACCTTACATCTTAATTAAATAATTTACTTTCTGATTCCAGAGGGTATATCGACAATCAAAGTGCACGACTGCGCTAGAACGAATACCTAAGGATATAGTGAATAATCAATCGACATCATATTTTGTTTCACAATTTCGTGTTGATAATTTCTTCTCGACGAACTTATCGACTGGTACAGAATGCTTACTGAGAAAGCAAGAGAAATACAAGCTTATCCGATGTAATACGATGTGATTTAATTAATTATTCAATACATCTGTACTTTCCTCGTGATACGCAACGATTCAGCTAGGTCGTGTTTATCGCGGTAGACAAGTCAATTAATTCAACTTTATCTGCAGCGATAAACGCGATCATACATATATATAAATATATACATATATCAGGGGACAGTCTCACAAATTAACCTAGTCCCAAACTAAACTCTAGGCTTGTATGGAACTAGACAACGATAAACATATTTGTATAGATACATACATAGAAAACATCCAAGACTCAGGAAAAATATTCGCGCTCATCGCACAAATATCTGCCCATACTGGCATTTGACCCAGGACAGGCTTCGGAGGCAGGGTCACTCCCAACTAGGCTAACGTGTAGTCAAAATATAACAATAAACTAAGTCAAAGAAAGAATAACAAAACCCGCTGCTTTTATTTTGAGGCAGCCTAGGCATTAGCTTGAGCAATCAAAATCAGTGTGATCTGCGTTACGGGACTTGTTACGCTACAATTTGGTCATCGTTTTTTGCTACGGTACCGGCATTATGGCGTCGCGGTCTCGAGACTTGTACCTCTAGTAGCGGTATACCACTTTGACTCGGTTTATCTATACTAATATTATTAAAAAACCGGACAAGAGCATGTCGGACCATGCTCAGTGTAGGGTTCCGAAGCCGTTAAGTACTTAGTACAAACATAAAAATCAACAAGTAATAACTAATTTTCTATTTAAAGTCATTTGGCACCGTCTTAGATAATTTTAGTAGGTATAAACACTTTATCGCCCGTATCCATTCGCCACCATTCGCTATTTTTGTTGAAAAAATATATATTTTAGTGTAGGTACACAATGGGGAGGTCCCCTACACGTAAAGCGGGGATGTATTTTTTTCTCGTCTACCCCATAGTATGGGGTGTCTTTGGATAGGTTTTAAAAATATTATGGGTTTGTTATAACAACATTTCGATTAAATAATCCGTTTAGGAAATATTAAGCTTTAAAGCGCAAATTTGTGTTAGGCTCAAGTGTCTCCCCCCCCCCCCCCTACAGCCAAAACCACAAATACTAAAAGCTAAAAAAATTGAGAATGAAAGCGCATATAACGAATTTAAAAGGAAAACTATCACGACTAAGTAGACATCATTAGTTCTTGAGATACAGGCGATTGAAGTGTTTATGCCTAATATAATCATCTAAGACGGCACCAAATGACTTTAAATAGAAAATTAGTTAACACTTGTTGATTTTTATGTTTGTAGTACTTAACGGCTTCGGAACCTTACACTGAGCATGGTCCGACATGCTCTTGCCCGGTTTTTTAATTTTATAGTAGCCACTTAGATACACTGTAAACACCCGGTAGAGGTACAGCTATACCGTAGCGCCGGCGACGGTGCACGGTTCATTTGTTTTAAGGGACAAACTCGAGCTTTACGGGATATTTATAAAAAAGTATTTTTCTCAGAAGAAAGTAGGCGATATAAACAAACGGGATCTAGTGATTACGCTTGCTTTTATACTCGTAATTTGTAAACCCCTTATTCGTTTCTAGCAGCGCACACCCAGTATGGGTTAGTTTAGTTTATTAATTTGTTATATTCTCTATGTAAAAAAAGCATCTGTTGAATTTGCATAAGCATAGTTATTTGTACTTAAACCGGTACATATAACGTAGGTTCACGGGCTTATTACATGGATTAGATTAGGTTTTATGTGACAAAAAAACTGCTGCGACGTAAACGATGACATACCTTTCTGCAAACTCAAAATTAGTATAATGACGCAGTTTTTCAAATATTGAATTGGTGAAATCTTTGTTAAAGGTTTTTTTTTTAATTTATAGTTATAGTGTTCTGCGGCTAAGGGGGGTTTTAACTGACCATCTATCTTACCAACACTATGTCTTCGAGTACATATAACAATAATACAGGGTGGCTCATTTAGATCGGTCAATATAGGAAAGTCTAAAACTATAAGAGATACGAAGATCTGTTCTTAGGAACCATGTCAGCGATTTTAATACCAAGAAAAACTGCATTCATACAATAAAAAAACTAGTACTCAGCTCGGGAATCGGACCCGGACTTTTTGATAAAAAAAACTGAGGCCCTAACCAAGATGCGTACGCTAACTAGCGATTCGATTCGTTTTGTTTTAAACCAATCACGTCACTAGTAGATCACGTCATTCGAAAAGTCACGTGATCTACCAGTGATGCGATTGGTTTAAAACCAAACGAATCGAATCGCTAGTTAGCGAATGCATCTCGGCTAGGGGCTCTGATATTATTTCTATTTAGATATCGATCGTGTAACTCTTAAGCAGCTAATGTTGCTACTAAACATGAAAATTAAAATAACGTGTTATAATAATGTAAAGCATTTCGTGCCATATCCTTGTTTTAACTTAGACAGGGTACACTGACACGTCCAAAACATCCAGGGATGAATATACTTTATTTCTTTACACTAACGTAATTCCATTAACCGGTGTGAAGTTAGCGGCCAAAA